>PISX010028052.1:0-22138 GCA_004024625.1 Mellivora capensis
GAGACTGTGGACTCTGAAAAATAACCTGAGGGTTTTGAAGGGGCGGGGGGTGGGAGGTTGGGGGAGCCTGGCGGTGGGTATTATGGAGGGCACACATTGCATGGAGCCCTGGGTGTGGTGTAAAACTATGAATTCTGTTACGCTGAAAAGAAATAAAAAAAAATATTTAAAAAAAAGCCGCTAAAGAATTGCATGAGGTGCAAGGGCTATAAAGGCCCAACACTGTGCTCTGTCATTGTTGGTTTCTCTTTCCCTTCTTCATTTCTGCTCAGTGCTGACCCTACCAGTCTTAAAAGTCTCTGTCTTTGGAGAACTACCTCTTACCTCATCCCAGATCTAACAGGCTGAAATAGGCTGAGGGACAGATTCTCTCCTCTGTACACTAAAATATTCAATGACTTTCTCTCTCCCTGGAAATCTCTCCCTTCTACCAACTTTGCCCAGCTTTCCTTTGCTGTGTGTGGTCTCAGCTACTTTGCTAAATGGTTTGTGTCTTTAGGGCATAGTCTGTATCTCTTACATAATTTTCCTTTAAGTGCTTAGGACATACCCTAGCACATGGAGGTGCTCTTCAGATCAGTGTTTATTTATTGATTTGTTCAAAATTAGGACTGGCTGGATGACTCTTCAGAGAAATCATGGGTGGGATATATTCCTGGTAAAAATAGCCGTCTGTCTGGTACTTATGCAACTGTTGGATGGGTAGATGGTACTACTATCGTAGTAGGCAACATCCAGCACCTTACAGAAGCTTTAAGACTGCTGTTCATGCCTCTGAGTGGGACCTTGTACCGTGCCACTTGATAAATATCTTACAAGAGATCTTAAAAGATCTTACAAGATCTTACACATCTACCAGATAGTGATGGTGTACTGAGCTCAGCTTCATCTCAGGTAGGAGGCCGAGGTGTGCACTGGGGAATTGAATACTGCTTTGTAGGGTGGGCACATGGAGTGGGCCGGCCATTCTAACAACAATAGGTATCTAGGAGGACCTCTTATGTACTGGGTGCTGATGTATGAAAACGAGAGAAATACAGCTTGTGCCGTTGAGAAACTCAGAGCCTACTGAGCTCACAAAACCAGGCTTAGTCCTCAGCAGAGACTGTATCCTTGGGAAGAATTAACTGCTGGCAATATTACTTGTGTGTTGGGTGGGTTTTAAGTTTCAGAGGATTCTCCCAGAGAAAAGATTTCTTAACATTTCCTTTCTGTAATTCAGGTCAGAGGTTTACTCAGTATAGTCTTCCTCATTTCCTGACATTTCCAGCAACATTCACCATAGCCTATTGCCAAAGGTCTGGGATTTAATCTTGCCCAAAGCTTTTTACTACCACAAATTGGTAATTACTGTGTGTGTCGAGTGTGTGTGTGTGTGTGTGCATGCACATATGATCATGTGTGGAGATGATGATGGGATGGGGAGAGGTATGGAAACCAGGGCCAGACAAAGGAGAGAGGGGAGGAAGATGTGTAACTGTTAGCTCTTTATTTCCTGACTCAGTGTCATTAACTCTGTTCATACTTTGGCTGTTTAGCTAATTTGTGTTAGTCTCTTACTAGGGTCTTTAAATATTCAAAGGTCCTGGGGCTCCTGGGTGGCTCAGTGGGTTAAAGCCTCTGCCTTTGGCTCAGGTCGTGATCCCAGGGTCCTTGGATGGAGCCCCGCGCCAGGCTCTCTGCTCAGCAGGGAGCCTGCTTTCCTTCCTCTCTCTCTGCCTGCATCTCTGCCTACTTGTGATCTCTGTCAAATAAATAATAAATAAAATCTTAAAAAAAATGTTCAAAGGCCCCAAGGTCTTTTTGTTTCATGAGTTTTCAGAGTCTGGAGGAGGCACAACTAGGCAGACAGTGTTGGAAGAAGATTGTTTCCTGACCAACTTCTCCTGTACAATCTCTGGTCTGCCTTAAAAAAAAATTATTTATTTCATAGAGCACGAGTCAGGAGACAGAGGCAGAGGGAGAAGCAGCTTTCTGCTAAGCAGTGAACCCAATGTGGGGCTCAATCCCGGGACCCTGGGATCATGACTTGAGCTGAAGAGAGCCACTTAACTGACTGAGCCACCCAGGTGCCCTCTGCTCTGCTTTAATGACAAGCGTTTAGAGCCTCCTTTGAGTGCTGTCCTTTCATTAAAGGAGTTTATTTATTTGAGATAGAGACAAACAGAGGAGAGCATGAGTGGTGGGAGAAGGAGAGAGACCAGTCGATTCCCTGCTGAGTAGGGAGCCCTATGCTATCCCAAGACTCTGAGATCATGACCTGAGCTGAAGTCAGCAGCGTAACCGACTGAGCCACCCAGTGCCCCATTAAAGGAGTTAATATGATTTTCTCCTTAGTGACTTGGGCAGGATGGGGAAGGGAGTTAATTCTCCAGTACCTAGTTCAGTGACCCAGGCTTAGGAGATGCCCAAAAGCACGTTGCTTATCCCTGTTGCTCTTCTGCCCCCATACAGCAGCTTCACAACTTGGCCCTTCTTTTTTTTTTTTTTTTAATATTTTATTTATTTATTTGACAGAGATCACAAGTAGGCAGAGAGGCAGACAGAGAGAGAGGGGGAAGCAGGCTCCCTGCGGAGCAGAGAGCCCAATGTGGGGCTCGATGTGGGGCTCGATCCCAGGACCCCGGGATCATGACCTGAGCTGAAGGCAGAGGCTTTAACCCACTGAGCCACCCAGGCGCCCCCAACTTGGCCCTTCTGCTCAGTGAATTTTCCATTCTTAGTGTTTTTTTTTCTCAGATGCACTCATTTGTTCCACAGTCCCACAGAGGTCATATGGTCTTTGCACCAGCCATGTAATTTGCTGATCTCGTGATTAGACATGCACACAAACCTCAGTGCTATTAAAATGAACTCTGCAGTTGGCCTTTGGATTGCTTCTCCTTAAACAAATCTCCTAGGCACATGTGAATGGAATTAGCCTCAGATCATTCTGGCCGGCAGCACACTGGTGTTGAATACTTTTGCTCTGTAGTTCTTCCGTGGTTGTGGGCAGCCCAGGTTTCTGTGGTCAGAGGCAAATGTCTTGGTTTGGGATGCCTTCCTTAGGCCAACAATTCTAAGGTGAGAAGTGCCTCACTCGTAGTCTCAGTGTGGTTTGGGTATAGAGCTTGGGGGAAAAATTCTTGGTTCTTTTTTTCTCTGATTTTGTTCCTTTGTTGTCTTGGCAACTAGAATAATAATCTTAAATGTCTGTGTTTGTATATTCTTTGGAGAATATTTTATCACAAGTATCTTCCAAGAATGTCTGTCTCATGATGCATTGATTATTCCTCAGTGTCTTCCTTTAGTGTGTGCTTATTTTCTGCAGTTGGGAGAAAGAAATGTTAGTATGATGTAACTGGCCCTTGGGTTGAGGATCAAGAGTCCTCAGCACAGGGCATTCTACCTTGCTGGCCTTCAGTTTTCCAGATTAAATGGACCGGATGATTTTGTAAACTCTAAACTCCCATGATTATATGCCAGAATTAGGTAAGAATGTACCATTTCTTGCTATGATTCTGACAAGAATCTTCTCCATTATGCACGGGAATTTTCTGGTTTTTTACTCTTGTTGACTAGAATATTTTTCATTTGATGAAATATGTTACTTCATTTACTTCAGTCATTATTTTGGGGAGGGGCGAATGCTGCCAAATAAACACATGACACTGGCTGGAGGCTGGCACTATTTCAAAGCACTGTTTTACTGTGGTTGGAATGAATGTCATGGAAGGTTCTTTCTCTGTTCTTTGAGAGCTCTCCTGTATTTGTTTCCTTTCTCCTATGACTGACCCTCCTCATTCTGCCTGTCAGTTATTCACTTGAGGACTTCAGAAAAACTTTAGACATCCCTTAGAAGTGAGTTCTTATGGGACAGGAAGCCCCCCGGGGGGTGGGGCATCCAGACACACTGGCTTAGAATCCCCGACACCTAACAGAATGACGCTTTCTTCAACCTTGATTTCAGAATCATTTGATTTTTGATTTGGGTCCATGTGTGGTGGTTAGGGTGGGATCTTTGGTGCTTATGGCAGGATGTCTTTTCCTTGGCCATTATCATGTGTGTATCATTTCATAGCTGGTATTAGAATATCAGCTTCACTCAGGATTAAATTTTCCTTGTATCATTGGTCAGTGAAAGCAACATACATAGCAGAGAATTATTCCTTCATTGTATCATTTAGGTAGAAAAGAGGAATATCAAACATGTAGTGCATGGCTTTAAATGATAAGTGCATATTTATTATTTAAAATATAATGCCACTTGTAATACCATACCAGTTGTTAAAATGTAGAGAACACTTCTTTACTAGGTGTAAGTGCTGCTGCTTTGAGTTTCCTGTGTGGCTATGCTGCCATGGTCTCCTTGGTCATTACCTGCAGGCTGCTCATGTCATTACTCCCCATGATCCTAGAGTACTAGGTGGCATCTAGCATCCTGCTACAGATCTAAGACTGCTCTTTCCTATAGAAAGTTTCTTATACTGTGCCACTTGTTTAATATCTCACATGTTGCTTCCAGATAAATGTAAATGGTAAAAATAATGATGGTTTATTGCACTCCCACTATATGCTGGGGCCACTTTGTAAACTTTGGAAGGAAGTGGCTGCATTGTGTCTTTCATCGTTAGGACCTGGCACACAAAGCATTCAATAAATATTTTCTCAGAAGTAAATGATCTAATCCCATCAGTGATATGTTAAGGCAGGTGTTATTTTTGTTGGTGTTTTCCCCCTAAATATTTTATTTATTTATTTGAGAGAGGGAGAGAGAGAGTGTACATGCAGAGAGAGGGGCAGAGGGAGAGGAGGAGATAGAGAATCTCAGGCAGACTCCATGTTGAGTGCAGAGCCTGACACGGGCTCAGTCCCACCACCTTGAGATCATGACCTGAGCCAAAATTAAGAGTCTTGCATTTGACCAACTGAACCTCCAAGGTGCCCCTCAAAGCAGGTGTTTTTAATTTCATTTTATAATTGCTAAAAATGAGCCCTAAAGAGTCCAAATAACATCTCCTAGGTCCATCTGAGAGATGATGGAGTAGAAATTTCAAGCCAGGAATATTGTTCCAGGTCCTGGTTCAGCTCTCCTGATGAGTGCCTGGTCCTGATTCAGCTCTCCTGATGAGTGCCATGGGATTCTGAAACTGCCCAGGTCTCTGCTAATTTGAATGGTCTCTATATTTTAGGTAATTTGCTCTGCAGTTCTCTGTGAAGGATGGACAAGAGGTAGGAGAGTGTGTATGTGATATGGGACAGGAGAGGGAGGGGCTCTGAATCCAGAAGCGGTCCTACAATCATCATGTGTTTAAAACACATCCCGTCCCTCCACATTATGAAAGGCCCTTCCCTATAGGAAGTGGAGGAAAAAGAAAGAACTGAGTGAGAAGAGACTGGAAATCCGCCTCTGTACCACCATACCTATTTTCCCATTAGCCCCATGTAAATACAGAGAGAAGGGGGCATCCATTTTTTAGACATATTAATGGTTTCTAATAGGACTGAGTGTTTGGAGACCTTCTTTGCTATGTTAAATAAGGCCTGGGCAATTGGAGGAAGTTGCTCGGAATAGGGAGCCTGAGATTCCAAGGACAGCTGTCTCCAGCTTTTTAGTTAGTGTTAAGTCTTTTGGTAGCTTGCCCTGGCTTATTTTCATCATCAGAGTTTCATAGACACAGGGTGCAGAAGCCTGGTGCTATGTTTTAGTAATTGAAGTTAATAAAGAGTAATAAAATAATGTCTTAACTGTCTCATTTTAGAACTTTTGTGTAGCTAGGCCTAGCTATCAGAAAACTATTTGTGAACCCATAATAATAACTCATTATTCAGCACCTACTGTGTCCTGGGCTTTACATATTTTGATCTCATATAATCTTTACAACACCTTTATAGTTATTTCAACTGTGGGAGATGGGATCTCAATTCTTCACTCCCTCTATGGCTTTACAAAGACTTAATAAGAGGAGTGATGATAGAGAGCACTTCCCTCCTACTTGACTTTAGATTGTGTTATGTGACTGGTTTGGCTAATGAGATACTAGCAGACATGACTTGACCAGGGAGTTTAGGTGTGCTTGCATAGTTTGGCTTGCCTCTTTGTGCTTCTGTGGCTTGCTATGAGAAGAATATTGCCTGGGTTGTTGCTAGTCCAAGAAGAATAGGGAAATATGTAAACCCAACCCTACAGCCTAGAGCCATGCCCTGCTGACCCCAGCCAGTCCCGATAAACCTGCAACTACTGGCAGACAGGTGAGTAAGAGAATCAAAGCTTTTTATGACCCTGAGATTTTGAGGTTATTTGTTATGCAGCAAAAACTGACTAACACATAACACTAATTTCCAGGGATGGACGCTAAGGTTTAAAGAAGTTAAGCAGCTTGACCAGAATTGCTGAAATAGCACAATAGAGAGAGGCTGGATTCAAACAATAGCCTGCCTCATTTCAAAGTCATATTATTGTTTGGAAAAAATTTCCCATGTTGGAGCAAACTTAAGGTTAAATAATATAATGAATATATATATATATATATATATATATATATATGTATATATACATATATATATGTGTGTATGTGTGTGTGTATATATATATATATATATATATATATATATATATATAATATATTAGAAGTTGCTCCCTAAGCCTTACACTTAATGTAGGTGGGGGTCAGAGAGGTAGAGGATGGTTATCAGAAGCTGGTCAAGTCTCTGTCACCTCTTTGCTTTGAGAATGTGGTTCTTTTTTTTTTTTTTTTTTAAAGATTTTATTTATTTATTTGTCAGAAAGAGAGAGAGTGAGCACAGGCAGAGACAGAGAGAGAAGCAGGCTCCCTGCCGAGCAAGGAGCCTGATGTGGGACTCAATCCCAGGATGCTAGGATCATGACCTGAGCCAAAGGCAGCTGCTTAACCAACTGAGCCACCCAGGCGTCCCGAGAATGTGGTTCTTGAACATAGGAGCAAGAGTGATGCTGGAGAGATTTCAAGTTGCTGTGGCAACCGGCAAACCTGAACATCACCTGGTGTCATCTACATCACAGCCCCATTAACTGTGGTGCCCCTCCTGGGTCAAAACAGGGTGAGTCTTCAGCAGATCTCCTTCCTGAATGTTTAATAGACTGGAGGCTCATTGAGATTCTACATGGGAGCCTCATTTTTCTTTTATTAATTGTAATGAGAGTTATTTTTGTTGTCTTAAATATAAAACCTCCCTCTAGGGAGTTCTGGGCCCATTATAGACATGAAGAACCCAACACTCCTCTGTTCTTATAACAAGCCTAGGAGGAAGGCAAAGCAGGAGCCACTTAATCAGAATTTATAATGTAAGATGAAACTCCTGAAAGCTTTAAAATGGAAAACTCCAAGTGAAACAAATTAAGAAACTAAAGCTTGGCTGTTGTTGTCAAGTCAGCCCCACAGGGAAGGGCTCAGGGGACACATAAAGGAGAAAAGGAAAAGTAACTAGGATGAAATGGAAAATAGTGGTGGTGGGGGTCCCAAAGGATAAAGGCAGTGTCTGAAATCCAGAGACAAGCTCTGCTTGGTGGGAAGTTCCTTTCATGGCTTGCTAGCACACTGCCCCATTCAGGCGGTGCCACAAATGAAGATCTTCAGCACTGCAGACACATCCCCAGGTCTGACCCTATTTGAAAGGATGATGAGAGCTGAAGTTGCTTCCCAGTTGAGTAGCAGCCAGCCTTGCATTTTGTGTCCACATACCAAGGGCAAAGTTACTTTGGGAATTTCTTCCACAGCTACTGTTCCTGTCAAACTTTTTTTTACCTAAATAATTTAAAATTAACTCTTTTAAGCCCGAGTACAATAATTCTACACATCCTGATTTAATCTTGGATGACCTTCTCTCTATGTCTACCTTTTCCCAAGGACATACCAGGAAGATATGTTTGCCCCAATAACCTAAGTGTGAGGCAGAAAATGGGATGGAGCCTTTGCTTTATATATCCTAGGTAGATTTTCTAAGCCCTCTTTTTTCACATTCCTGGTGATTGCTCTGGGGACATTTAATAACCTCTTTGCTCTTTAGCAGAGTACTCATGAAACTGAAACTCTCCAACAGTGGGCTTGGTCACAAATTTGGGACTAAACAAGAGGAGCTGGGAATAAATTTTTGGTAGATAAGAGTTGCTGAGCTTGCTACACAGGGGTCCTTCTTCCACCACCCAATGTAGCAATGGCATTGTGGTAGATATCAAGCAAGTGTGGATGGTCTCTTCATCATTAACCTACACAGCATGTTGAAGTGGAGGTGACATGATTGTACAGTTAATCTCAAGTAGTGGTTCTGGATGTTTCCAGAAATTGTCAACACGTTCAAACTCCCTACATTTTGCTGCAGCTAGTCTTACTTTCTGAAGATTTGGGTATAAATCCACAGTGCTGGTTGCCTTTTGGGTATTTTAATACCTCAGCAGTATCCTACTTGCAACTCAGAATCTTCTACAAGGTGAATTAAGTTGGAGCTATGATACACAGTGCCACAATTTAAATTTGCTTGAGCAGCACCTTGATTCATTGATGCTTGCTTATGAAGTTCTGCATGTGGATAGACATCTCTATAAGAATCTGGTTGAGTGAGGGGTCATCCTTGGAGAGCAGCTCTACCTTGGTAACAGTCATTGATGGGAAAAACCCATTTGACATTAGGTTGGGCAACACAAGATTTTGCAAAAGTTTATTTGACTTTGGCTCTCTTACAGCGCCTTTTCATGCACCTTTCTGACAGTAAGATCCCATTTTCCCAACATCCTGAACTTTTATTTTGCTTCCTGGTTATGCTGCTTCTCTATTTGCCATGTTTGCTCTTAAAGCCCTTAAACCCAGAACCTACTTAATTCCTCATTCCTTCATGCTTCCACTGAAACTGCTGTTAATAATTTCAGTTGATTATACCTAAGGAAGGTCACTCTCCCTTCAACCTGCTTGCATCTCACCTCCAAGGAGGAGAAGTTTGGCTCTGCATGGATTGGTCAGGTTTGAAGGCATTCATCTGTCTCATTTTCTAAAATGTAGAGCCATTTCTAGAATGGAGTAAATAAGCCCATTTTATGGCAACTGCCCCAGTAGTCATTTGTGTAGCAGCTCCTTCCTAGGGCCTTAGAGAGTTAAGGTGGGGGCTGTGTGGAGACTTGCTATGTTTGGAGGAAGGCCTGGTAGCATCCATCTGTATGTTTCTTTTTCTTCCTGTATTGTCTATTCTTTCTTTAAATGCTCTGCCCTTTGGGAGACCAGAGGTAGGAGGTACCCCTTTTCCATGTGGAAGAGATGCCTCCCTTTCCATTCCCTTTAAAAAGCCAAGTGAAGATGTGATACACACATACACACATGCACACAAACTCACACACACACAATACAGTATTACTCAGCCATCGAAAATGAAATCTTACCATTTGGAATGATGTGGATGGAACTAGAAGGTATTATGTTAAGCAAAATAAATCAGTCACAGAAAGATAATTATGTGATTTCACTCATATGTGAAATATAAGAAACAGAACAGATGAACATAGGGGAAGGAAGGGAAGAAGGAGACAAATTATAAGGCTCTTAACTCTAGGAAACAAAATGAGGGTCACTGGAGGGGATGTGAGTGGGGGGAATGGGGTAACTGGGTGATGGGCATAAAGGAGGGCACTTGATGGAATGAGCACTGGGTGTTATAGGCAACTGATGAATCACTAAACTCTACCTCTGAAACTAATAATAACACTGTATGTTAATTGATTTAAAAAAAAAAAAGCTAAGTGAAAACTAGGGTAGGATTCACGGGAATGAAAGCTACATCAGCCTTCTTAGTCTGGCCAAGAGGAGTTCTGCAGGCAGCAGAGCTCACCAGGTCTTGGAGTCTGAAGCCAAAGCCCTACCTGCTAATAAAGAAGAAATATTCCCACCATTGTCCTCTGTGCATATAGGTTTCTGGACCACTCTCCCCCCACCCAGGGTTGTGAGGATAGCTGAAACTGGGATTTTGGGGTTCCTACACCTCCCCAGATAAATGCTTTAATTTTTGAAGGTCACATATTTATGGTGTCTGTCCATCTGTAGCTCCATCTCTATCTTCCTCAGAGTCACTGGAAATCGCTTACAGCAAACATTTTTATAACTATTTTATGATTGGATGATTGAAAGTCCACTCCCTACAAATACTATTTACATTTTAAATGGCTAGTAACTAACCTTAATTTTTATTCTATTTATTTGTGTCACAGTGCACAAGCAAGAGAATAATTTTGGGAAGAGTCAGAATTTAGGCCACAATAACCTAATTTAGCATAAATTAAGCCATATGTCTATTTGTAGTTATTGTGGCTAGTACTTCATTTTGGATCACTGAGGGTAGGGACTGTGTTTTATAGCCTTGGGTAATGATCACTTTTTAAGAAAAAAAAATTTTTTTTCAGTGTTCCAAAATTCATTGTTTATGCGCCACACCAATGATCACTTTTAAATGGAATTCTGCCTGTTGGCTCTCTCAAAGGTAGCATGATTTCATGAGGGAATCCTGGCTTAAGTATGGGATGACTGGGGCAGGGGTTGGGGGAATTTATCAACTGATCTTTCCTTAAGAGGGAAAGATCTTTGGTACTGGAATAAAAGCAGATTCTTCATTTGAATCTCAGTCCTAATTTCAGGGAGTTTTCAAAATGCCTAAAAAATTTATCTTTGAAAGGAAAGCTGGGGTCTTTCCATTTTTAGGATGCTCCAACAAATGAGGTTTACTGTTTTGAAATTTTTATAGTCCTTGTTAAATATAATTCTGAGTGGACAAACTGTTTGAGCTTGTTATTTTTGGATGGTTCTTTGAAGTTCTTTTAACCCTTTTTAAGTCTTTTTTCTTTGGTCTAAAATAGGGTTTCTCAAACTTTGTTAATATTGACATTTTGAACCCAGTAATTCTTTATTGTGGGGAGCTGTGTTGTGCACTGTAGGAAGTTGAGCAGCATCTCTGGCCTGTATCTGCTAGATGCCAGTAGCATATTCCCCCACCCATGAGATGTGACAACCAAAAATGTTTATCAAAATTTTGCCAAATTTTGACATTGCCAGGTAGCCTCAGTTGAGAACCATTTGTTTATCAGTTTCCTTTGGGGATTAACATAGGGAAGAGCTGTCTGTCTCACAAAGATATTTTGAACTCTGCTGGCATACTCTTGATCAACTGAAATGATGAGCTTCCTACTCTCTTAGATGCCACTTTAAAATGGCACTGTTGTAGGCACAAATACACCTACACAGCAAAGTATTTGGGGAACTCATTTCTTTAGGTTTACTCACACCTGGCATAGTATCATGGGCAAAATTATTTAAGCATCTTTTTTTTTAATATTTTATTTATTTGACAGAGATCACAAGTAGACAGAGAGGCAGGTAGAGAGAGAGAGAGAGGAGGAAGCAGGCTCTCCACTGAGCAGAGAGCCCGATGTGGGGCTCGATCCCAGGACCCTGAGATCATGACCTGAGCCGAAGGCAGAGGCTTAACCCACTGAGCCACCCAGACACCCCATTACTTAAGCATCTTAAGGAACAAGGCATTAGTTATTCCCTAACAGCAATGCAGAGAGTGATATGGCTGAACACATGTCATATAATCAGATTTTTAAAACTCTAACTCATCAATTGATGATGATAATATTCTTGGGCATTGCCCATGTTGTTAACCTCAGCAATCAAAATAAAGTAATCATGCTAATTACAACCCTCTCAAAATCCAGCTCAGTGCAGTGTCCTTGTACATGAGAGGCAAGCTGTGCCACAGTTGCTTCACGGGACTCTGATACCCCATAAAGGTTTTTAGTAGCTCATCATGGGGCCAGACTAGTCACTCTGTCAGGGAAAGGAGAATTAGAGGTGAGTCCACAGGGAGACTGATGGTCTTTTCAGTCAGGAATGGCCTTATGCACTGAAAATAGTTGCGAGTAGCTGGCTGGGCTCGATGGTCTGGAACCAGAGATTTAAGGTGCATCCAAGCCCAGCGAGCTGTGACTGTCCGAAGTGTTCTGGCTGACAGAGTCAGTCATCCACTAGAGCTGGGTGGCTGAGAGGGCATTAAAGGAAGACCCAGTAAATCCACAGTTATTGGAGACCTCTCTATTGGGAATTGAGGTGACAATGTGCAGACCTGCGGGGTAGCCACACTTTATTATCAAATATCTTGAACTGACAGCCAGGCTAAGTGAGTAAAATGTGGTAAATCTGAAACTAGTCATGGCAAAGAGAATCCTAGTTATTGAATCAGAGATGGCTATACCATCAGATGTGAGAGCTCAGATATGAGAGTAACGAATAAAAATGTGGTTGAGGGTAGAGAGCATTGTTCTGCTTGGAAAAAAAAAGGAAGGAAAGTATAAAAATCTAACTAAATTCAGGTTGTTTTTAAAAACCATGACATCTAACAGTTGTTTGCAAGAATTGCATTAATTGTGGCCTTGAATTCCTTTTATAGCCTTACCTAATAAAAGACATCATACCTTCCAAATTCTCCACTCTACAATAATTAGACTATTATGCATAGCCTCAATAGCCAAATGACATGACAGGTCTAAAATAATATGCATAAAGCATTTACTGTTGGATTGTTACAGCAGAAGGAAAAATGACTTAAATTAATCCACATCATAGCAGTAAAGGGTTGAATAGGGTGAAATGTAGTAAAACAAAGGGACAGAAATTTGGCAAAGCCACCCAAAGCCTGGGAAGACTTATGTGGTAAAAAAATAACCATGAATCTGACAGACTAAACAATAAAATTGCTTAGCTAATTAGTATCTTACATTGAGTGACTTAAGTGAAGATAAGTTGATGGGTATAATTGATAAATGCACACAAAAATTAACTTGGTACTGAAAACATTACAGAAATAGGAAATTCAGGATTTGAAAAATTAAGTAATTCCAGGAAGACCAAATAAAATGTTCTTGGGCTTGACAATAAATAGCACCAGTTAGCGCTCACTGAGTGTGTTCCTCAAATATGTGTTATTGAATTGTTGGCAAGTGTTTATGAAGCTCTTGATATTGAATGGCTGCAGCATTGTGGTTGTGAGAGCACGAAGTGGGGAGATGAACCATGGGATTGTCAACCTAGTGTCATATCTGAACAGGACGTTGCTGAAGCAATCCAAAGAACCGTTCACTAGAAAGCAACAGGTTCTGACTTGCAAATAATCTAGTCCAAGAAGCTCCCAGTAACACATGAGAGTATTGCAAGATGTTTCCTGCAAACACCATGTCAGTCAGACATAAAGGTTGATTCATGATATCTGGAAACAGCTGCCTTTTACTGAAAGACAATGAAATTTCAATTAATTGGATTAAATATAGCCTGTTCATATGCTTACCTGCCATCCACAAATCATTGGCAGATATTTGGGGCTGAGAAGATTTCCTCACACTGTCAGAAAAATCATCTTGTGACTAATACATAGAAAATATGTTATAATTTGGACAAGGAGGTAAAAATAGATCCCCCAAAGGTCAAGGACAGTGAAGACAATCAGAACTGTTTGGAACTGTGATTATAGTTGTTCAAAAGTGATGGATCTGGGGTTCCACATGAGTGGACTGGCCTATAATACTGCTTCTTATTGGTTGTCTCTTTTGGGAGAGGCCTGGATAACCTGGGACCAGATCAATATCCGTAGACATCACCCAGAAAACTGTGATCTCCTCTAAACCTTGATAACTGCTAGTTATAGATGGTACTTTTCTTCTAGAGCTTAAACTTAAGAGTCAGGAATAACTGGATTCAAATGTGAGCTCTTAAGTGTGATGTTCCTAAGATTCTGTGCTTCATTAAGTCTCATTTCTTTTCATTTTTAAAATGGGGATGATTGTGGTCCCAACATCTTTGGATTCTTATGATGGTTGGATCAGATTAAAATCAGATAATGTACACAGAATGCTCTTTGAGGTGCCTGGGTGGCTCAGTGGGTTAAAGCCTCTGCCTTCGTCTCGGGTTGTGATCCCAGGGTCCTGGGATCGAGCCCCACGTCGGACTGTCTGCTCGGCGGGAAGCCTGCTTCCTCCCCTCTCTCTCTGCCTGCCTCTCTGCCTACTGTGATCTCTGTTAAATAAATAAATAAAATCTTTAAAAAATAAAAAAATAAAATAAAATCAGATAATGTACAAAGAATGTTCTTTAGAACTAAAATGTAAAATCTAGCTGGGTGGGGAATTTTTTATATTTTCCTAAAACTTGCGTGTCCTATTCTTTTTTTAGAGAGTGGAAAAACGTCTACAGGTCGGTAGACTGGAACTGAGGTGGAATCCAGTGATTAACAGTAGAAATTGGCTGAGTTGTCAGGTTCAGTGGCAGAGGAGTGAGTGCCAGTTGTCAGAGTAAGAGATAAAGAGGACAGTGTTAGGGTCAGTTCAAGGAGGATTGAGGGGTAACCGCATGGACAGGGATGAATGAAGCAGAGATTGAGAGCTGGGCAGTTAAGATTGGGATAGGATGTGGTATGTAAGGTGGGAAAAAGCTTGAGTCCGGAAGAAGGCAAGAGTGTCAGATCTTCTGCCTACTCAGTGCTGGTAGCATGGCATGGAAGTGGTTAGTGGGCTCAAAGTGCATGATTGCAGTAGACAGTGCAAATCCCAAGGTTTGCCTTTAACAAGTCTATACCATTTGATGGGTTCCTAATAATAGTGTTTGCAATATAGAGATTATTTGGAAAATTCTCGCATCTTTCATTCTTGAGACATCTTCACGCTACTGCAACTGTGTTGATAATGATCTGAAACCTGATCAATTGACTTTTTGTTTTTCCTTGATAGCCACTGTAGCAGACACTGCTACATGGTCACTAAATTCATTTTGTCTTCTTCCTGAGCATACAGCTCAAATACATTTCCAAGCCTCCCTTTTGAGGCCAGGTAACTGCATTCTAGCCAAAGCAATGTCAGGAGAAAGTAGTGTACACCACTCCAGGCCTGGCTCATAAAATCCTCCCATGAGCATCATGCAAGCTCCCTTCTCTGGGTTGCTACAATGACACTGACTTCTTTGGTGGCTTTGGAAGCCACATATTGAAGTTAATAGAACCTGAGTAGAGAAGGAACCAGGCCCTTGCTTCACTCCTTGGGAGATAGCCACTCAACCAGGAATGCTAAATTGAACTGTTACATGAGTCTACTATTCCAAGCAAGTGAAATGTTTGGGTTAGTTTCTTAAATCAGCTTATGTTACCTTTAAGTCATGGCTACCTAATGAAGGTGTTGGGTTTTTAGGTGCCCATAAATAATACCCCTCTTTTCTTTGCGTGATTTCAGAGCAAAATGAAAGATCCAACACAAGAGCCAGTCAGATGGAAACCAAATGGTTAACTTTAATCATTATATCAAATGGGCTTGCTAATATGCTCTGCTTTATTCACCCCATACATCCAGTTTAGATGCCAGGAATGCCTGCTTTAAGTGAAGTTAGAATTTTTAAAGCAGATGTACTCATCTAGGATTGCAGCATCACTCTAGCTCAGGAAGAGAAGAAAAAAGACCAAATTCTAAGGGGTCATAGTTTTCTCATAACTTAGAACTATGGACCAATAGTTTTCTCTTTAGTCTGTAGACTATTTATGGGGAAGGCATGGTGGTCAGTTAGACCAGGAGTATTACTGTAATGGATGTCTCTCTCTACATGTCAACACAAGGATTGATGTCCATGTCTTTAAACCACACATGCTCTAAAGGGCACAAAACATGTTCCTTTTGGAACTCGTTTTACCACCATGGCCTTTCCAAGAATACTTTTAAACCATCCAGAAACACTCCTAACTTTTGCTTCCTGTCAATCTCCATTTGGAAAAGTCCTTCCCATTATTGACCAGGATACCATGTGAGAAATGTTTATAGAGCAGTGAGGAAGGACACAAATCTCTAGTTTGTCAGATGAGCTGAATCAATGTTCAGAAATTAGGAGGCAGCATGTTCAGGTAGGTTACCTTTAGTTTTCCATATCTGTAGGTCTTGGGTGCCAATGGATTTTGTTATTGTCCTGTGGAACACTTTCCATCATGGTTCTGATTGATTTGGATCATCATGCCAATTGCTCGTGTGCAAATTGACTATTAATAAGGCCCCAGAGTCAGAATAGGTGATGAGATGTGTCACCAGTCACATAAAAGAATGCAAATTAGATCTCTTACACTTATTAGAGGATCTGTCAGTTTATAAATCCCCCAGTTCTTTGTTTTGTTGCCAAATGGAATGAAGCATTATTACAGCTTTCAGCTCGCAAAGGTACCTTCAAATTAAAGGGGGTACTCCTTTAAGCAGTGACTGTTTCAGGAATACTTGCTTGGTCTATTTTTGTTTTGTTTTGTTTTCCCCATTTTATTGAGAAATAATTGACATATGTCATTGTATGTGTTTAAGGCATATAGTATGATGGTTTAATTTACATATATTGTGAAATGATTACCATGATAGGTTTAGCTAACATCCATCTTCTCATATACAGTAAAAAGAAAAGAATAAAAGAATGAAGGAAAAATAGATTTTCTCTTTGGATGAGAACTCTTAAGATTTAACTTTTTAAGATAAACTTTTTAAGATAAACTTTTAACAGCTTTCCTATATATCATACAGCAGTGTTGGGTATAGTCATCAGTTTGTACTCTACATCTCTAGTACTCTTATAATTGGAAGGTATACTTTTGGACCACCCTCCTTCAATCCTCCCTTCCCCTCCCCACTGCCTCTGGTAACCACAAATCTCATCTCTTTTTCTATGAGTTATTTTTTTCTTAGATTCCCCATGTAAGTGAGATCATATAATCCTTGTCTTTCTCTTTCTGAATTGTTTCAGTTAGCATAATGCTTTCAGGGTCTATCTGTGTTGCTGCAAATGGTAGGATTTCCTCATTTTTTTTTATGGCTGAATAATATTCTATCAAATATATAATGCTCCATTGTTATATTCCAGCCTAATATTCTGCTTTATATTCATATCTATATAGCTTTCTCTATCTACAACAACTTCTTTATCCATTTATCCATCAGTGGATACTTATATTGTTTCCATGTTTTGGCTGTTGTATATAATGTTGCTGTAGACATGGAAGCACAGATATCTTTTCAAGTTAGTGTTTTCCTGACCTTTGGCTATATTCCCAGAACTCATTGCTGAATCATGCAGTAGGTTTTTTTTTTTAAGATTTTATTTATTTATTTGATAGACAGAGATAACAATTAGGCAGAGAGGCAGGCAGAGAGAGAGAGAGAGAGAGGAGGAAGCAGGCTCCCTGTGACATGCAGTAGTTTTATTTTTAATTTTTTGAAGATCTTCTATATCGTTTTCCATGGTGGCTGTACCAATTTACAGTGCTACCAGCAGTGCCCGGGTGTTAATTTTTCCTCCACATTCTTGCCAGCATTTGTTATCTCTTGTCTTTTTGGTGATGGGCATTCTAAAAAATGGGAGGTGATATCTCATTGTGGTTTTAATTTGCATTGCCAAAATGACTGGTGATGTTGAGCAACTTTTCAGGTACTTGTTGGCCAATCATACATCATCTTTGGGGAAATGTCTGTTCAGGTCCTTTGTCCATTTTTTTAATTGGGTTATTTGTTTTTTGGCTATTGAGTTGAATGAGTTTTATATGTGTGTGTATATGTATATGTATATATATGTATGTATATATGTTTTGGATATTAGCCCCTTATCAGATACCTGGCTTACAAATATTTTTTTCCCATTCTGTAGTCTGTTTTTTCAGTTTGTTGGTGATTCCTTTCAATTTGTAGAAACTTTTTGGTTTGATATAGTTCCACATTTTAATTTTGATTTTGTTGCTACTGCTTAGGTGTCATATCAAAAAAATCAGGCCTATGTCAAGTTTTGTTTCCTATATTTTCTTCTAGGAGATTCATGTTTTAGGAATCTCATGTATTTAGTTCTTACATTTGAATCTTTAATCCACTTCAATTTAATTTTTGTTGGTGGTATAATATAAGCATCTAATTTATTTTTTCATGTGAATATACAGCTATCTGCTTTGTCTCTTGTAAGTTTGCTTGTGGAGTGAATCCATAAAGACTAAAACTAAACAGCACTGACTTAGGGTTTAAGATCAGACATCAAGGCCAAAAGCACTTCATAAGCTATTTGCTGTACATGGCTAACCTTGAGCTGCCTGCCAGCTCAAAAGAACAGTAGTCTAGCTATTAAGCAGAATAAGAAACGTGGAGATGATCTGCAACTGGAGTAGGATATCAATGAGTTCAAGTCAGTCCACATGATGGAAAGCGATTCTAATCTGATGTTCAGATCATGGTCAGGAAATTGAAATCTTTTGCGATTAGCGGACTAATGAGGAGTTCATAAACATCTGGTTGTGCCAGTATTGAGAAGAGCTGGTCACCTAGGAATAAAAGAGAAACTGAATAAAATATTCTTCTTCATCATCATCATCATCATCATCACCACCGTCATCATTGTGATTATTAACAACAGACTTAAATTTTCAAGACTTCCTCTCATTTAAATGAAAAAATACCTTAAATTCTATAAAGCTCTATGTGCTAGTTAATATTCTGTTACTTAACTTGAGTTTTACAATAATCCAGGCAGTTAGGGAAGAAAGGGGATTATGTTCAACATATGTAAGGAACAAGATGCGGGTCATTGTTGTGTGATGATACTTATTGTGGAGGACAGCAAAGACTAAATGACTAAATGAAGACTTTGAGGTCCCCAGACAATGCTAGAGAGTACTGGGAAAATGATCTGAATTGACTCTGGGTAACAAGAGGAAGGATCCTTCTGTCCTACAGGCAAGAGAGTCAGTGAAAGTCTACAATTCATTTTCTGCACAGATTGCAAAATTGAATGTTGATTAAGTTCAAACATTTAGAAATTGACCTGTCCACATGCCCACAGAACTGTTGTCTGGGCCTAGTAATATAAAAGCAGCACTGACCACTTCCCCACAATTTTAAAGCGGAGTCAGGTTTAGAAATAGAAGATAGTCAAATGTTTTTGATTAGCTAGCTAAACATTGGTTAAGATGAGCCAAAAATGACACTTCACAGTGAAGTGTTAGTTATAGGAACTCAAAGTAGGATAGTGTGGAAAACATTGGCTTGATATAATTGGATGCAGGAGTAGAGTAGCTAATGAGAATTATACTTGGAATTAGAGGAGCACATTACTTATTTTTATACAAGACAGGCTGTATAAGACAGATTATAACTGGGTCAGTAAGTGACTAGAGTATAAACAAGACACTAGAGTGTAAAACAATATTTATAATAGTACACGTCATGGGGAGACTCTACATTGAAACTATATCCACATATTTGGACCTGTAGAACATAGGGTCTCCTGTTTATTTTTAAAAATTATTAAAGTGGATATTATTCCTGTTCACTAAACTGAAATGTCTCAAGAACATACATGAGAAGATAAGAAATATAGGTAAAACTGAGACAAATTTGAAGATTGCAGTTCACAAGTCAGGCAATTCATTAATCCAGCTACCAGATTGACAACAAGTGAGCCTCTTTGCCTTGGACACTGATTAGAAGCCACACAATGTTGTCTCTCAACCACAGGCAATAGTCAGTCTTAATATGTTAAAACCATGCTTTTATTTCAGAGCACTGTAATTCTAGACGTCTGACCCAATTGGGATATTAGGAAGCTCAAAAATGGTTCAATACAGTTCAGGTCCCCTTTGTTATAAAGTAATTCATGAAACCAGATCAATCTGAGATATATAAATATTAAATAATAATAGAACCTAGAATTTATAGGGCTCCTGCCTTCCCAAGAGTATGAAATGTTTTCACACAAACTCTGTTTGACTTAGGTTGATATCCTCTCCATGAAATAAGCAGGGAAGTGGAATCATTCCCATTTGAGAGAGGGAAGACCCAAGACATAGACAGGTGAGGTGGTTTAGCCAGCATCTGAGTATCAGAAAAGCAGAACCAGAGGTTTCAGTTCATCTACCACTTTCCCACAAATGCTGATGGTTCAGATTCTCGTGAATTATTCTAGGGGCACCAAACACACTGTAGAGGGCCAAGTTCTCACCTGCTTCCTCATACTGTTATAATCTCTCTGCCAGTTCTATGTCCTTTGACTTGAAGATTTCTCCTACCTCTGTGAGACAAATAGAAAATTAAAGAGTTTCTTTGGAAGTCAAGAAAAATTATTGCTGTTTTGTGGAAGGGAGGGTAACTTGGTTAATTGCTGCTCTGCCACGTTGGAAATGTTGAAAAATCAGTAGCAAAGACTTAGTTAAAGCTTAAAAGAAATAGATGCAAGGTGATAAGCCACATGCCATGGCTAGGGGGTGCCAGGGTAGTAAATCCAGGAGGTGGTTTTCATGTGTAGTGTATAATTTGGGCCCTGACAGAGCTCAGATGAGGAATAGGCCTATATAACTATTGATCCACAGAGCTATCAGGGACATCATTTAACTTGATGGCTTGTGTTGGTCCCTTAGGATATGGAGTCAGCTTTAACCTGCAAGGAAAAAAAATTAAAGGTAAATGAAAGGAATAGAAGGGGAAAACCATGAACAGTTTTCCATACTCTCCTTTTTAATAAGAAACGTTTTCAAATGACCCTGTTTTTCAGCTGTCCTGGTAAGTATCTATTTCATTCATTTAGTTTCCTAATTATATTGAGACATGCCAATCATTTAACATTCTGTTACACATTTACAAATAGATCATCCCACCTCTTTTTCAACAGTGATTACAGCCAAGGAGACAAAGGGAAACAGGCTGCCCCTGGCCACAGTCAGGCACAATCACAGGCCAATATGAGACTCCAAAGGGAGAAATGAGATGCTGCCATCAGGCAGGTGGAGTTGGTTGACAGTCAGATGTAGAGGGATCTCTTTTCATTAAGACTTTGCTGTACTGGGAACTGTAGAAACTGGTGTGTTTTAGGCATTTAATCCAATGCAGCCATTCCTTTAGATCATTCAGCGTATTCCTAAACTGTGCATCTGCCTCCACATTTAACCCATCTCTGACACTTGTGTTTTCTTCCTGCACCCTTGCTCTAGCCCCCTTTGCATTCTTTTTTTAATTACTTTTTAAAAATTAACATATAATGTATTATTAGCCCCAGGGGCACAGGTCTGTGAATTGTCAGGCTTGCACACTTCCCAGCACTCACCATAGCACATACCCTCCCCAATGTCTATAACCCAACCACCCTCTCCCTACCCCCTCCCCCAGCAAACCCTCAGTTTGTTTTGTGAGATTGAGAGTTTCTTATGGTTTGTCTCCCTCCTGATCCCATCTTCTTTCATTTTTTCCTTCCCTACCCCTCAAACCCCCTACTTTGCCTCTCAAATTCCTCATATCAGGGAGATCATATGACAATTATCTTTCTTTGATTGACTTATTTCACTCAGAATGATACTCTCTAGTTCCATCCACATCATTGCAAATGGCAAGATTTCATTTCTTTTGATGGCTGCATGGTATTCCATTATATATATATGCATATGTATATATATATACACACAGAGAGATATATACATATACATATACATATACATATACATATACATATACATATATATCTCTGTGTGTATATATATATATATATATACATATGCATATATATACACACACACACACACACACACCACATCTTCTTTATCCATTCCTCTGTTGATGGACATCTAGGTTCTTTCCATAGTTTGGCTATTGTAGACATTGCTGCTATACACATTCGGGTGCATGTGGCCCTTTGGATCACTACATTTGTATCTTTAGGGTATATACCCAGTAGTGCGATTGCTGGGTCATAGGGTAGCTCTATTTTCAACTTTCTGAGGGACCTCCATGCTGTTTTCCAGAATGGCTACACCAGCTTGCATTCCCACCAACAGTGTAGGAGGGTTCCCTTTCTCTGCATACTCACCAGCATCTGTCAATTCCTGACTTGTTAATTTTAGCCATTCTGACTGGTGTGGGGTGGTATCTCATTGTGGTTTTGATTTGTATTTCCCTGATGCCGAGTGATGTGGAGCACTTTTTCATGTGTCTGTTGGCCATCTGGATGTCTTCTTTGCAGAAATGTCTGTTCATGTCCTCTGCCCATTTCTTGATTGGATTATTTGTTCTTTGGGTGTTGAGTTTGATAAGTTCTTTATAGATTTTGGATACTAGCCCTTT
>PISX010028053.1:0-21991 GCA_004024625.1 Mellivora capensis
CCACATCAGGCTTCCCTGCTCAGCTCCTCTGATCCTCCCCTCTGCCCATGCTCTCACATACTGTATCTCAAATGAATAAATAAAAATCTTTAAACAATAAAAAGAATGAACAAGCCATGTAACAATTGAATATATTATTTGACTGAGTTGACTCATTTATTTATCTATAAATGTATGCTAGTGAAGATAAAAATCTCTGTAGGAGTGTTGCAAGATTTGAATTACACAATGCATGTGAAGTTGTAGCATAGTACGTGGCACATTTTTTATCCCCTTAAAATTTAGCTGCTGTTACTATTCAGCGTCATGCCTTTCTGATCATCATCATTATTATTGATTGACTTGTTCATCTTTTTCTCCACTATATGATCACAAATAGTAACTTGCCCAGAAAAGTTTCTCCATATTTGCTAATCAGGTTGAGTTAAATATAACCATTGATTTCATTTTGTGTTACTTTAAGATCAAGTTATCCGTATCCCTATCTAATACTGAGCACATTGATAAATATCAGTTTTTGAGAGATTATTGTTTAGGGCTGACTGACAAAATGGCTTCGTGTGTGCTGGGCCTATAGCCATTGGATAAGAACTGTCTTTACAAGAAACTTTAGATACCAGTGTTAAGAACCCACAAGACCCTAGTAATATAGGCGAAGAATACACAGAGTGCTCACTATTTCCCATAGGATTTCGATTTAACTGGGAAAACTGTGACTATTATTTTTATAAAGAAAGTGGCAAAAGCATATAATCTTAGCCCTAAATCTGATGAAACAATTTTTGGAAAAGGAAAACAGATCCACTATACTTGGAGGAAAATCAGGTTTCTCTTTTGGAACATAAAGTGGTCTAAATGGGACCTAGAGAGTAGAATGCTTAATGTACCCTAATCATTTTATGGCACTGTATGGAAAGTGAAGTAACTAGTTCCATCTTGTGATTTATTACATATGAGATATTGAATAACATTCTTAATCTCTCAGAGCTTTTAGTATTTTTAGCTATAAGATGAGGGTAACCGCATCTGACCTTCCTCAATCACTGGAATCAAATGACAGATTGTCAAAACTGAAATCAGTATGTAAAAGTATACAATGTACTATATATAATAGGTGCTCTAATTATAGCAGATATGTTCTGAATAGTTTAATAACTCAGAATTTTAATAGTAGTATATATACACTGTGAAGTGTATTTATATATAATATAAATTATAGATATCAATATATACGCACATTTTTGTGTATATATACACATATATGCGCACTGTGATGAATAATATATGTATTATATACACATTGCATATGTATAATATATACATAGATAGTTATGCACATTATATATGTATACTATATAATAGAGATACATATATTATAGACATATATTATGTATACATTATACTCACTACATATATGTAATATATTTACCCTATTCACGTCTACCTATGCCCCTTAATTTCCATGTTTGTTTGTTTAGTTGAATGCTGTTAGATGCAGCATTTTTGCTTCCTTCGGTCACCCCATTTTATTCCTTCATTTGGTGAGTTTAAGGTTTCTCTAAATTTTCTAGTAAGGAAGAAAGCAGAGCCCTTTAAAAAAAAAACATGAAATTAAGGGGGCATCCACTAAACTACTGTCCTAATTCCCAGCTATCCTATAAGCAGACTAAACCTTGATTTTAAACCAGAAAAACCCACTCTCAAATACATGTGACTTTTCCCAAGAATGCAGTTGAAACTTTTAAGTTTTCTTTGTTCGGGTATTAGGTGTTACTTTATCATAGCCAGGCTTTGAAATTTACAAACACTGACATTAGTTTCACACTCCCATATCTCTATAAATTAACACCTTTGCTTTCAAAGTTCTATTCTATATTAAGATTCCAAACATTTGACTTCTTTGTACTTTCTGGGTTCTTTAATCTCCTCTTTCCTAAGGTGAACGAATTATGCCTCTGAGGTGATGAATATCATTGATTCTTTGTAGAAAGGAAGGCTACAACAGCAATATATAGTTTGCTAGGGCTTCTATAACAAAGTACCACAAATTGGGTGACTTAAACAACGTAAATGTGTTGTCTCAGTTTCGGAGGCTAGAAGCCCAAGACCAAGGTGTTGGCAGTGTTGGTTTCTTTCCGAGGGCTTCAAGGGAGAATCTATTTCATGACTCTCTCCTGGCTACTGGTGGTATGCTGGCCATCTTTGACATTCCCATGTGCATCACCCCAATCTCCATCTTCATGTTCATATGGCATTAGCCTTATGTCTGTGGCTGTGTCCAAATTTCCCCTTTTTATAAGTACACCAGTCATGTTGGATTAGGGGCTTGCCCTTCTCCAGGATGACCTCATCTTAACTTAGTTAATGACATCTGCAATGACCATACTTCCAAATAAGGAGACATTATGAGGTACTGAAAGTTAGGACTTCAACATATGAATGGTGGGATGCACAATTCAACTCATAACAGGCCATAAGGACAAAGGACAAAAACTCTCTTAGTTAATACATCTACATTCTGCAGTGAGTGAACATTAATATTTTATTCACTACAGTGTCCCTTCACCGATACAGGCCATGTAATTCTTTGCAATCTAATCTATAGCAAAAATGCTGGTTTCTACCTGTTGTATCCTCTTATACACCAAAGGAAAGGGTGCTTATATGTGTCTTTTAGTGAGGAAGCTGCATTTAATCACATATATTTCTATTAGGAAGAAAGATCATAATAAAAATATAAGCAATAAAGGATATATGATTTCTGTTTCCACATAGTAAATAAAAACTAGCTTTTATACTTCTATTGAAAATTTCCTTTTTATATTTCTAGCATTATCACTTCTTGGCCTTTTGGCTAAGATCAAGTGTATATTTCTAGCATTTATTGTATAATAAACAGCAGCAAATTTTGGAAGAATAGCTTATTCCTAGAAAAATTATCCTAGTTCTTTATTATGATGTAAATACATTGAAACAAACTCTATGTGGTTTGAAGAGTAAAGAGTTTATTAAGATAATAACCATCTTAACAGGTGTGAGGTGATATCTCCATTGTGGCTTAATTTTCATTTCCCTGATTATTAGTGATGTTGAAGACTTTTTAATCTACCCGTTGTCTGTTTGTATGTCTTCTTTGGGAAAATGTCTCTTCAGGTCCTCTGCCCATCTTTTAATTGGGTTGTTTTGTTTTCTGTTGAGTTATATGAGTTCCTAATATATTTTGGATATTAACCCCTCATCAGTTACTACTCCTCATCAGATATTAACCCCTCATCAGATGGTTTGCAAATATTTTCTCCCATTCTATAGGTTGCCTCTTATTTTCTGACTGTTTCCTTTCTTGTGCATATTATTCAACTATTTTAAAAATCTGCTATTTGCAACAATGTGGATGAAAATGGAGCTCTTGATGCTGAGTGAAATAAGCCAAATACTGTATGATCTCACTTATACGTAGACTCATAAATTGTCAAACTCAGGACCAAAGAGTAAATGGTAGTTACCAGGGTCTAGGGGGTGGGAAGATGAGGAGATGTTAGCCAAAGTGTACGGACTTCAACATATAAGATGAATGAGTTCTGGGGATATAGTGTACAACATGGTGATTGTAGTTAATAATGCTATGTTGTATACCTGAAATCGGGTAAGTGAATAGATCTTAAGTGTTCTCACCACACCAAAAACAACAACAAAAAGGTAGCTATGTGAGGTGATAAATGTGTTAATTAGCTTAATTATGGTAACCATTTCACATGTATACGTATATCAAATATCAAACCATCACATTGCACACCCTAAATATATACAATTTTTTTTTAATTTTTTAAAGATTTTTATTTATTTATTTGTCAGAGAGAGAGAGAGAGAGAGTGAGCACAGGCAGACAGAGTGGCAGGCAGAGGCAGAGGGAGAAGCAGGCTCCCTGCTGAGGAACGAGCCCGATGTGGGATTTGATCCCAGGACCCTGGGATCATGACCTGAGCCGAAGGCAGCCGCTTAACCACCTGAGCCACACAGGCGTCCCAATATATACAATTTTTATTTGTCAATCATTCCCAATAAAGCTGGAAAATAATTTTAAAATAATAATAATAATAGTAATAAAAAGCGTTTGTCAAGAAGTTTAAAGTATTAGTTAACACAGCTTTTTCTTTCAACAATGTTTATATGTTACTCATTCTTCTTTAACCCATGATGTCATTGCTAACAAATGAAATTCTCATGCCCTTCCTATATACTGTAATACCAAAAACAGTAGATCTCTATTTTCCATTTACCTAAAATAAAAATATTTTTATAATGCTATATATTAAGGTAGATAAATTATACACATAAAATGTAAGGAATATATATTATTTGCACCTATCTCCATCAACAATGGAGAATAATTTATTTAAAAACATAAATAAGCTTAAAAACAAAATTTATATATTCATAAAGAGTATTTAGTATTTCTGAGGAGACGGTGTGAAGTTGAGATATAGTTTTTAAATATTTCTGATTTTTCTCATCCTTTTAACATGATATGAGACTTTGGATGCATATAGGATTGTAGAGTCATGGCATTTCTCCCAAGAATTATTATGACAGCTCTCTATTTATCTTCTTTGTAATTGACATTTTGAGGGAATAAATATGTTCCTAGTTTGATTTTTATTTTGTTGAAAGTAACCTATTTTTACTTACTTATACATATGAAAGTTACTCTGCAGAAAAATAAAAAGTCAACTCACCAGAAAAAAAAAAAACATATGAATATATTTGTTGCAGCTGTCAGGCAACAATGCTCCATAAATATTTTCATGTTTCCTCATATTCAGGGCTTACTGAGCAAAGATTACTGACAACCCATGTAAAGGATGATTGAAGGAAAAGAACAAGCCTTAGAAGTTTCTGAGAAATTTACAGACAATCTTCCCTGGAGCCATTTGTTTACATCCCAAGGGTTGTAAACCTAGAGACCTTCTCCCTCCAGAGAGTATGTATTTATTTTCCAAAGCAAACATCAATTTCTTTCCATCTCTGGAGAGAGAGTTGTGCCAGCCACCTTATATAAGCTCTCAGTTTCATAGTTCTGGGGTTACTCTACTGTGATACATACCCTGCAATACATAGAGTTGACATCCGCTTTCATCCCTTCATCCTGTAGTGGTCTGGAGCATGGGAACTGGTTCAAGGTATTTTGTGAATCGAAAGTCTGGTTTCTGATACAAGAAACCAATAATTCTCTCTCTGTGTGCAACATAGTAATGTATAGTTATGCAAACAGAGTAAAACCTCAAACCATTCTTTCATAGTTTCAGATTGGCTAACTACAATGGAAATTAACAAATATAAATCCTATAAAGGTATGATCCAGATCTGCATGGATTAGTCAACCTTGATAGTTCTCAAATGTAATACAAAGAAAGAAGAAAAAAGTTACCAAATAATATAGAGAGTGTAATACAATTTAGTTATATGTAATTTGTGTTATAAGATTATTTGAGAATAATCTTCAAAAGACTAGAAAAACAGAATTGACAAAATACACAAGAAGTGTTAAGCAAAGAGAGAAAATAAGCTGAGAGCTTATGAGCTATAAGCACCATTTTATAAGTTGTGTTAAGATATATAATGACAAAACAAGTTGTGAGATAAATAGAAATCATAATATATGTTAAATATCAATTACAAGTGAGTAACCTCAAGAACATGTTAAAGATAGATGGAATAATTAGAATAAACAGAAGTGCTACTTTTAAATAGAAATCAATGGAAAGATCAAGTCACAAGTTATAATTAT
This sequence comes from Mellivora capensis, assembly GCA_004024625.1. NCBI lineage: Eukaryota > Metazoa > Chordata > Mammalia > Carnivora > Mustelidae > Mellivora > Mellivora capensis. The sequence goes on from PISX010028053.1 coordinate 5,786, forward strand.
ATTACCAATAAGCAGACAATTGTTATCTTTAAATTGACCATCTATTTGTGACTCCCGTTATGTTCCAATTTGGTCTCTCAGGGGCTCAGAACAAGAAAGAGCTAAAAGAAATAAGTGTTCAATAGACTAGTTATTGATCTATAGCTGTGAGCAGGACTTCTCGTTTAGTGTCTCTTTGATGAGGCAAATATATTTATGTTGACACCTTCGTTCGGTTAAGCTCCTTACTGAAACCTCAAGTCTGGTCCCCATAAACCGCCATGAGTTGGTAAAACTGGCATGGTGGACAGAGGTACAGATACACATGATGTTGTGTAACCTAGGGTTCAGGTAATTTGGTCTTTCATCGTATCTTGTATATTCCTTGCCTCCTGCTATTATGTTTTTAACTGATTTTGTAAACCATGACAATCAGAATCTTACTTTGGCCTGACAATTCTTCTATCAGGAATAACCTCTAAAATGGATTTCCTGATAATATGTCTTGAAATTTCATTGCACAAAGATAGTTTTTCCACCGGGTGGGGGGGACCTGGGTGGCTCAGTCAGTTAAGTGTGTCCAACCCTTGGTTTTGACTCAAGTCATGATCGGGCCACGAGGTTGAGCCCAACATTAGGTGCTGCACTCAGTGCAGAGCCTGCTTGAAGATTGTCTCCCTCTGCCCTTATCCCTTCAAATAAATAAAGAAATCTTAAAAAAAAAAAGATAATCTCCCACAGATCATTAAGATATAAAATAAAACTATGTATTATCTGTTGGAGATGTTTTATTATCAAAGAAAGTGGTATGGAAGGACATTAAAATACATTAAAATGGCTATCATAAGGCATAGGGTAGCAGAATGGGATAAGATTTCCTATTTATAGAGAAATTAAACTCTATTTGTATCTCCCTTTCATAAGAAGGACACTATATTACTTGAGTAGTTGAAGATTAATAAAAAGTAGTCATGACACTATTTTATTTTTTTAGTATATATTGATCATTTAAATAATCAAATTAAAGTGTTAATTCAGGAATGTGTTTTTCTATTACCTTTGACTGTGATTTTCATTCTGTTAATTCCAGTCTGTTCTCTAGAGATCTCTCTCATTCTCACACTGGTTTTCTTCTGGATACCCATATTCACCATGCCCCTACTAACTTCCTGGCTAATGTAGTTTTTCCCTCTGCTTGGAACACTCTACCCTTTGCCATTTTGATTCTCTTTCAGATACCAGTTCATAGACTTTTGCCTATCCTTTTTGTTTTCTCATCATCTATTCATAACTTTCCTGTGATGCACTTAGTAACTGTGATTATTTGATAAATATATCTCTTTGCTTCTAGGCTATGAACTTCATTAGGGTAAGGATTATATATGAATTTCATCACCATTATATTCCAATTACCAAATACATTGCCTAACAAATAGAAGATGATTAATAAATAAAGTATCAAAAGCAATCTGGAAAGATGAGAATGGGAAAGTGTGCTCGTTAAATTTAATAGCATGTAAATAATTTGTGACTTGAGTAATTAAAGTTATGCTGGACAAATGAAGTAGATAGGGTCCAAATACTAGTCCATTAAGAAATTGGTATTGAGGTACAGAAAGAGTAAGTACAGAAAATGTATTTTAGAAGTTTGGTTTTAAAAGAAAAGATAAATATTGGGTAGTACCTGAAGGTAGAGTGAGATTGAAAAAAGTTATTGTTAGGTGTGTTGTTATTTTTAAATCTGCAAGAACTCATGTAAGAGCTATTCAGAATATTCTAATGGAAAGAAATAAATTGAAGATATGGTAGCAGGAGGGGAGAATTTAAAGTGGCAGTCCTTGATGAGGTTAAAGACAAGCAAGTTTAAGTGAAAACAGGATATATTTTCATGAAATTTGGAGAAATGTGCTTACACAATTGTAATAGGGCTGAAAGAAGAAAATATCTTGATATTGTGATAGAAAATTAAGAGACATCTGGGGCGCCTGGGTGGCTCAGTGGGTTAAGCCTCTGCCTTCGGCTCGGGTCATGATCCCAGAGTCCTGGGATCGAGCCCTGCATCGGGCTCTCTGCTGAGCAGGGAGCCTGCTTCCCTTCTTCTCTCTCTGCCTGCCTCTCTGCCTACTTGTGATCTCTGTCTGTCAAATAAATAAATAAAATCTTAAAAAAAAAAAAAAGAAAATTAAGAGACATCTCCTTTAAGAAAAGTAAAGAGATATGGAGATGGTAGTAGGTTAAATGTTTGAAAAATATATTGAAGTTTCACTGGTATTCCTAAATAGAGAGCTAAGTGGCTTTTTAAAATAACAGGATAGGGGCGCCTGGGTGGCTCAGTGGGTTAAGCCTCTGCCTTCGGCTCAGGTCATGGTCTCAGGGTCCTGGGATCAAGCCCCACATCGGGCTCTCTGCTCAGCGGAGAGCCTGCTTCCCCCTCTCTGTCCCTGCCTGCTTCTCAGCCTATTTGTGATCTCTGTCTGTCAAATAAATAAAAAACATTTAAATAAATAAATAAATAAATAAAAATAGCAGGATAACTATATTTAGAGTCTCATTAAGGTTAATGACCGTTACTTAAATAGGTGGAGAAATATCCCCAATGGGAAATTTTATCTAAAAAGTATTCAAGAACTCAAGACAAGCATGGAGAAAGAGGATTGCAGGCTTTCATTACTTTTATATAATTTAAAAAAAAGAAAAGAAATAGAGTAAAATACCTTTAGGATATTGAAAAGAGAGTATTAGAATGATAGACATTAATTTCAAGCAGGAAGGTGATGGATGGGAAAAGAGTAAAGTGGTAAAATCCATTTGTTAGTTATCATGTCATAATTAATCTTTATATAATTAAGGAAATCCCTTGGTTTATTTTCCAAAAAAAAGTTTTTAGTTGTTGTTGTTTTTGTCCTTGGATCATTATTCTTCATTTTTGGGGTTATTTTTTAGTTTAGTTTTGTTTTTCTTAAGGTTTTATTTAAATTCCAGTTAACATACAGTGTAATATTAGTTTCAGGTTAGATGGATCATTATTCTTAATATAAATTAAGGATTACCATTGTTCTAAGTTCCACAAATTTTCCTTTCGGAAATTATATATGTACTCTATGTTTTAAAAATTATTTTATGCAGATTTGTTTTCACTGAGCTTTCATATCCATGAATGCAATATGCCATTATATCTATTCAAACGTACCTCTGTTTTCTTGAATAGTGACATCTAATTTTCTTCATTGTAGAAGTAAGGGGGGGTGAGCAGTTGGGTGAGTCCAGTGATGGGTGTTGAGGAGGGCACCTATTGCTGGGGCATGGGGTGTTATACGCAAACAATGAATCATGGAACACTACATCAAAAACCAATTATGTTTAGTATGGTGACTAACATACCACAAAAAAATAAAATAAAAATTGAAAAAATAAAAGTTTGGCACAATTCTTGCTACATTTATTTGTATATACCTTATCATTTTAGTTGTTAGGATAATTATAATAGCTTTTCTAAATTGCTTTTCTGAGTTTTGTTGCTGATGTATAGAAATGCAGATGATTTGTTTGCCCTTGTATGGGGCCACCTTGTTAAGCTCTCTTTGTATCCCCACAACTTTCAAATTTTCAGAATTCTATGCTGGCATATCACTGTTGGATAACAACAGCTTGCTTTTTTCCTCTCTAGTTCCTTAGGTTTAACTTGCAATTTTTACTGTGTTAGAGAGACCCAACTTACAATGTTAATAGACACTTTTGTTTTGTTCAGATCTTAGTACTATTTTACTTATAATCCAGGAATGATATGCTGAATATTATTTGTTCCTTAGTTCTGAATATTAATTTGTTTCTATTATGATTTCTCTATGACTTAGACATTATTTAGACTTTGGGCACAAGCACACACATAATCACACATAAACATATACTGAGAGGGAAGTGAAATGCATTTTATTAGTATATTCAAACAGTCTGTCTATAGATTATTTTCTGAATTTTCTGTGAGAATATTAATGTCACCTGTGAATAATGATAGTTTTATTTCTCCCTTTGCAGTTATTATGTATATTTTAAGAAGTCTGTCTTAATTAATTATCACAGTAAACACTGAATAGAAGAGTAGATAGAGAGTGTCCTTGTATCCTTCCAGATTTAAGTGGGAAAACTTCTCAGTTGCTGTAAGATTTTTTTATAGAATCAGAGATCTGCCTCACAAGCACAGTTCTTCCATGGTTGGAAGGCACATAAATCAGTATTCTGTTTGCTTATTTAAAATACTGAGTAGTATTCGCTACCTTTGATGCAGGTTACCTAAGACATCAGTTATATATATTCTTCAAAGTAAAATAACTATTCTATTACTGGACTTTAGAGGAAAACTTTAGATACCTCCTAGCACCGAGGTATCACAAAATTATGAGTTAAAGATAGCAATTATGTTATGATTAATGGCAGACAGAAATTTTAATTAGGATGGAATAGCTCAGCAGCACACACTGCTGAAAAGAAAATGGCATATATAGGACCATGCTATCCTAATAACAAAGGATGGGGCCTATGAGGGTGTTCTTCTATTTGTTTTGTTTTCAGACAGTGTTTCATCCCAGAATTATCTCTCGTACTAATGACAGAAACCATAGAAAAGCTAAAAGCACTGGATTATGTAATATCTATATTTGAGAGATAAATGGATAATGCTTATTATAAGATCCAAAAATATTTTTAACTGTATATATTAAATACAGATATTTAGAGATATACGTCAGAAAATTACCAGCTTAATGGAGGAAAAAAGCATCTATGATAATCTCTTTAGAGACCTCATCTTCTACAGCTGAAGGACAGAGTATGCTGAGAATCAGGGAAACAACTTGATTGTAAGTGTTCAGAAAAGCTTGTATTCAGAGCTTCAGTAAGTTTCTAATCAAAATTGGGCCCTCACATAAAAAATAAAAAAGTTGGACTCTGAAATTTGTGATGGGGGCCTATAGGTAGATAAGCTTAAAAATACTGAACTCCCAATTCCCATCACTAATGCCAAAAGATAGTGGGCTCCTCCTTAATGAGGTCCCAACAGATAGTAACTCAAGACTTTTTCCCATTTCTATGTTGGCCACTAGCCAATAAATAACAAAGGGACTGAGTATGATTCAAAAGGGGGAATGCAGGTTGTGCCAGGGAAAGATATGGATCATTCATGAAAGGAATAGCAGGATCTGCATAAGACATACTAGTAAGATTGTGTAAAGTATGACTGGGAGTAATTTTGAAAGTCCTGGAGCAAGAAAAGTAGAGTATATATCTGAATAAGGGAAAGTTTGTTAATATGGAGACAACAACCCCTGTTTCATTGTTTAAATGCCTCTGGAGCCTGTCTTAACACAATGCTGGAATGCAGCCTGAAAAACTGGAAAATAGTTATGGCCCACAATGTACGAGGTGGAAATGTCAGAACTTGCAATTTTTACTAGTGGCAGACATTTGAGGAAAGAATCAAATGCATTTTCAAAGAAATCTATTTTAAAAGATCCAAGGACCTATTAGATTCTATTTTCCTTGGAAAATTCCACAAGACAGCCTTTTACTGAAACAATAAGGAATTCATGAGAGAGTAGCACACTTGCACCATTTAGAAGCTCCTCAATGATCACAGCTGATAAGTGATACTATTAAGGAATGGGTAGTTACCAATGATGAACAAAATAGATTTGCAAAATAGACTGGGGCAGGAACATGACCTTTATGAACCTCTGAAAATATAAGATTGTGTTGCCTAAAAACTTTCCTCAAATACTTCAGAATTTAAATATGGGATATTAGGAGATGATTGATAATGGAAGGAGAGGCAGAAAAGATACAGAGAAGAGCTAATTCACATTAACATTATAGTTATTTTCGTCAGAATCTTCAGAGGACTCAGGATGATTATCAAATTGATCAGTTATTTTAGGAATTGTCTTTGAGTTCCAGTTCAAATGAGTCCTTGCTTTTCTTGAGCTTCTCTCCTTTGCAAATGACCTTATTCAATGTTTGAGGTCTAGTTTCATCTATGCTATCATTTTTCTTAACTGTCTTCCATCTGTTACAATTACCCCTTCCCCATTATATAATTGAATTCTCATCTTTTAAAATACCTTATTAAGAAAATACCTTATTCATCACGCTGTCTATTCCTGGCTACGAGTGTTTTTTGGTAGACTTTGCAGTGTACCCACTCTACCTATATGTCTAGGCTTAACAATGATGGTCAAGCTGTAGCTTATCTTTACTGCTCCTCCCTCACAGATTGACAATGTGGAAATTCTCAATGAAATTTTCCTTGCAGTAACATGTGTTGTGTATGTATGTATAAATTCATTTTTTAAAGGTTTTTATTTATTTATTTGACAAAGAGAGAGAGAGGAAGAGAGAAGGAAAGAGAGGGAGAAAATAAGCACAAGCAGGGGGAATGATAGGCGGGGGAGAAGCAGACTCCCCGCTCAGCAAGGAGCCTGATGCAGGGCTCGATCTCAGGACCTAGGATCATGACCGTAGCTGAAGGCAGCCACTTAATCCACTGAGCTGCCCAGGTGTCCCTAAATTCATGTATTTTGAAGCAAGTTATGAATGATTTTCCTGGAGCAGAGCTAATATTTGCATAATTAGAAATTAAGGATTATGACCAAATATGCTAATTAACTTACTTCCTAAAACCTCACTTGTGAGAGAGTTGACAGGATTTATTTGATAAAAAAAAAGAAATTTTGTGAATTTTACTGCAAGCTGGCATGTGCACATGCCACTTTCCAGCTAATTTGACTTGGAATGTTATTATATAATCAAAGTCATCTCTCTCCAATATTGTTAGGCTGAAATAGTGTGTTAAATATCTGCTATCACAAACTGCAAAATTTAACAAGCATATGGATTTGAAAGAACATCCTCATGATGATTTTTTTAGATTTTTTTCATTTCTATTGTAAAAGGTTTTTTTTTTAATATTTGCCTGCTATTTACCTAATTCAGATACTAACCCATATCTAGATTTCTACCTTATTTATGTACAATTACTGTACCTCAGAAATCTAGTTTTACTGCAGTCAAAATTAGTTCTTAGGTGCTAACCAAAATGTGTGCATAAAGCAGATTATAACATTAAAAACTGCCACTTTCTAATATTCTTAACATGTAAATTAGAAGTTTTTAATATCCCTCTTGTAGATTTTATATTCTCACATTTATGTTTTATGAAATCCATTAATTTCCCACATGACAAATTACTTTGGTTAGAGCATAGAGTGTTATGATTACACAGCATCCTTTTCTGTCTCTTAAGGTTATACATGCAATCCTCTGAAACAAAATTCTCATGGATAGTCACTAATGATTTGTTGATATAATCATTTTAGTTGGTTTAAAAATACAAATTAAAAATTCACATCACTGAATTTAATAAAATGTTGGTGACCCACATTTCCATAATTAGCACACATTCATTCATATTATACAGCAAATTGAGTTTTTAAGATAGTTTTTCTTTTCCATTTGACAGAAATCGTGATATGTTTGTCCCCACACATCTCTCACCATGGAAGCTCTGTATCACCAAAATGAATCAGCTATTCCATGGAAAACACAGATATACTAATGTGGTTTCATTTGATGTTATAAGAAATAACCAGTGTGTAGAAATATCTATAAATTTCTAATGTTCACAGCACTGAGAAATATAACTGGGAAGAAAAATGATCTTATTTAACAGATTTTTATTCAGCACTTTCAATGGTGCCAGTTTTACTGCTGTGGATAGTGCAGATAATTTTGTCTTTTGTAGTTCATATTAAATTGCTTGGAGATCTTTTCCTCTTTCAAAATTTACTTAATGAGAAACATAGTAATCATAAATTAAAAGGTAGATAAGAAAGAAGCAATAACAAAAACTCTGCTTATTTAAATACAAAAATATGAGCAAATGAGGAAAAAATGATGTCTTTTGCTTAGAAATGAACTGAGAATTGTTTTTCAATCCTGCCGAAAAAGTAACTAAATGCAAATCATTCTCATACAAAGTATACTAAAACCTGACATTGGTGAAGCTCTTGGGAGCCATTCTGGAAAGAGACATTAAAGTAAAAAGATAACCCCCTTGTAGTTAATTATTAGATTTTTAGTTATCTTGGGTCATGGAGCAGAGATTTTGAAAACCAGTGTAAAAAAATACAATAGCAATAACAAGTGGAATCATAGATTATCTTAAACCTAATTAGAACAACCAGTGGATTTCGGTTCCAATCAAAAGTATCAGCTTAGGTATATATTTTTTTCAAATTCTGTATTCTAGACTTTGCCAAAATGAGTAAACAATCTCAAGGATGTTAGGTGCCGATCATCAGTGTCAAATGGTTTGAGTCACATTTCTTTAAGTTTATCTTCTCTAAGCTTCTTTCCATGTGAATATTTTAAATTGATTACCATTTAATACTTTTTTGTGTGTATGAGCTTTAAGAATCACAAGATAGGACACCTGAGTGGCTCAGTTGGTTAAGCCACTGCCTTCGGCTCAGGTCATCCCAAAATCCTGGGATCGAGTCCCATATTGGGCTTCCCTTGCTCTACAGGGAGCCTGCTTCTGCTTCTCCCTCTGCTGTGCTCTCTCTCTGTCAAATCAATCAATCAATCAATCACAAGATGAAAATAGATAACTTGTGAATATTTTGGTCAAATTTTTGTTGTGTTTTTTTTTAAGATTTTATTTATTTATTTGGCAGAGAGAGATCACAAGTAGGCAGAGAGGCAGGCAGAGAAAAAGGGGAAAGCGGGCTCCCCGCTGAGAGCTCCTGGCAGAGAGCCGGATGTGGGGCTTAATCTCAGGACCCTGAGATCATGACCTGAGCTGAAGGCAGGGGAACCACTGAGCCACCCAGGTACCCCAATTTTTTGTTGTTTTACACTCCATGTATTTATAACAGTTGTTAGATAGCTCACTTTTATTATGTACTTATTCCATTCCACACACTGGACTTTTGGATGGAGAGATCCTAATGACCCTCAGTGATTCCTGCTTTTTTTTATATCTAATCTCTTTAGTAATCCTCTCCCTTTTAGTGTGGGTGAGGCCTATGGCTTCTAACAAATAGAATGTGGCAAAATGATGGCATATCACTCCTATAATTATGATATGTTATGTAAGGCTCCATCAGGCTGGTACATTTGCTTGCTCTCTGTTGCTGACTTTGAAGCAGCAAGTTGTCATAAATTAAGTGACCATGTTGGAGAAGCCTACATTCCAAGGAACTGGAGGAGGTTTCTAGGAGGTAAGCATGACCATCACCAAAAAACTAAAACCCTCAGTCCTGAAGCCAAAAATGGAATGAATGCAGCTAATAATTTGACAGAGCTGGAAAAGGTTTTTTCTCTGGTCAAAACTCTGATAAAACCATGGCACTAGCTGATACCCACATGGAAGCCTGATGAGAATCTTAAACTGAGAATTCAACGAAGCCATGGACAGACTGACCCACAGAAATTCTGAGATAATACATGTGTGTTGCTTTAAACTAAGTGTGTAATACTTTGCTACATGGTGATATAAAGCTGTTACACAGGTGCATACACATTTACCTCACCAAACTTCCAAAGACTTTATGAGTCAATCACCTACATTTCACTGATGAGAAAACTAAGGATAAGACAGCCTAAATAATTTAATCAAGTTCACAGAGTTGGTAAATGTCCAAGCCAAGATTCCAAACAAGGATTGTGATCTTAATATTTTATGCTGTTAATACCTTGCTGTATTCCTTTGCTCAAATATTGTTCTTGGAAATTTGACTTGACTTACTAACCAAGAATGCAAATCTTTCTTCATACATTCAATAACTTTTGCTTACAAATTATTATTGTTTATACACACATACAATGGTTTTGACTAATATAACACAAAATACAAAGTTGATTTTACCATCAGATCAACAAAATATAATTTGATGTGAATATAATTAAGTCAAATGATTTAATAAAATTAAACACATGGTTGTAAGTAAGTTTCAGTTAATTACTTGGTTAACTGGAAGCTAAAAATACTGAGTGGCCTTAGGTGGTTCTTAGGGGACTTTTGTCTCCCTGTTGTCTTCTCTCCTAGAATGTATATGCCAATCTAATTTTACATGGTAATAACAAAGCAGCAAGAAATTGAAAGCAGAAGATGCAAGGCTTCTTGAGCCCTTTCTCAGAATTCACACAAAATTCATTTCTGTGAATTCTATAGGTCAAAGCAAGTCCCAAAGTCAGTGAAGAGAGAAATGGTATGCACCTTCTAATGGGAGGAGCTACCAAAAAAAAAAATTGGTCATTTTAAATTTCCACCCAAAGAATTTTGAAGATGGCTTTTGAATAAACTATTGAAATAAAATAAGTAAAAATAGCTAAGCAAAGAAATGGTTAGAAGGAGGTTGTTCTAGTCAGAATATAATAATAAGCGTATGATATACACATAAAAATAGAAGCTGCTCAATTTTAGAATGTCAAGAAAAAAGTATGGTACATCATCTTCACAACATAGTTTATACTTTTTGGATTTTTTTTAAAGATTTATTTATTCATTTGAGGAGGGGCACAGGGATAAGGAGAGAGAGAATCCTCAAACAGATTCCCCAATCAGTGTGGAGCCCAAAGCGGGGATCCATCTCAAGGTCCTGAGATCATGACTTGAGCCAAAATCAAGAGTTGGATGTTCAACTGACTGACCCAGATGCCCCTGGTGTATGCCTTTTGGAGAAGCTATCTAAATTCAAGTGTATAATCTAACTGTATTCTGAATTATTAAACAACATAGAGAGAATGTCATATGTGATTGCAAGTGTAAGAGTGCAAAAGGATTAATGTGAACATTTTCATGAAAAAGATATACTTATTTTAGAGAGGCCAATTTGTCTTATCGCTTCCATCCTACCTCCTCTCCATTCACTTATAAAAAAAATCCCAAAAAGTTTTTCTAGAGCAAAATACTTTATATTTATATATTTTTATAAATATATATTTATATGTATAATATATTTATTATGTATAATAAGTATGCTACATATAGTTATTGTTATATATAGTTATATATATAAGATATATATATCTTATAAGATATCTTACAAGATATCTTATAAGATATATATATAAATATACATATATATATCACGCCCTATAAATCCTAGTAAAGTTCTTAATAGAGTAAAGGTTTTTAATAAACAGTTAGCTTTTGAATGGTAATTGTTTTTCTTTTAACAGTAGGAAATAGATCAAGTGTTTGAGATAGATTGTATTACTCAGAAATCAGGCAGAATGTTGATAGCCTGCCAAGATCATGTCCCCTAGTCTACATGCCCTGAATAATTCCAGAAACAGTGAATTTGATCGATTTTACTCCATGATAAAGATATGTTACATGTAACAGTGGACTTTAAGAAAGGGAAATTAATTTAGGCATGCCTGATCTAATTACATGAGCCCTTGAAATATGATCTACAGGTCAGAGAGAGAGGAAGTCAGAGTTTAAAAGCATGACAGGGATTAAACGATGTAAGGAAATTCCTCCTGGCTTTGAAGATAAAGAGGGCAATCCCTCAACTAGTGGAAAAATAGAATCCAGGAACTGAATCCTGCCAACAACCTGAATAAGATTGGAAAATCCTAACTCCAGGTAGATGGTGCCTACAGCACCTTGATTTCCATCCTTTGAGACCTGAGCAGAAAACCTCAGTACACCATGCTCAGTGGTCCCGTTTCTGACCCATTGACTAATAAACTGGTCTTGGTTTTAGTTGCTAAATTTTTGGTGATTTGTTACAGCAGCAATAGAAAACTAATGTAACCATAAAGGGATTAATATTGTAAAAAGAAGAAATACACTAAAGTCATCTTTCTTTGTTACCTTATTCTTCTATGTCTATGCAAAATAATAATGGGTTTTTTTAAGACTGCACATTTAGTTAAATAATATGAGGTCTATTTCTTACATAATTCCTTATCAATACTTACAGGCTACAAGGCAAAATGTCTGACTTCCTCAAAGAAAACATCAACTAGTCTTAAAAGGTTATGTCAATATTAATTTAAGAGGTCTTTTGCACAAATGTTAGTATTGATAAATTGATTTTTGCTCTTCTCATTTAGTTTACAGAATATATAACATACATCAGTTTAAATTATGTATGTGAACATCTGTGTTTCAATAGTTATCAATCATTCTCAAGATTAATGTAAATGACAATTTCACAATGCATACTTTAAATCTGCAGAACAAAAGATAAAATCAGATATAATCTAGGTGACTAAAAGGTTTCGGTACTAAAAATGCTACTAAATATTTATATGCTTTTGAGCAGAATGTGTTTGTTTCCCAGAGCAGCTATTGATCTGTGTGCTACTTTCTTCTAATAAATGATTTCACATTAAACTCAACTCAGCTCATGATTTTATCACATTGAACACTTGCCATCTTCATTTAAATGACTAGAAATTATATTTTCATATTTTCCCCAAGTTATAAATTTTAGCCCCCAATAAAGTATATATTTTATATCCATGTAAAACAAATGCAAATCTAATGTGATTGTATTGATTTACAGTATTTAAGCATGTTCCAAGTAATGTCTCATTTGCCATCATAGCTTCATGTTATATAATAATATTTTTGTAATTATTTATAATACAACATTACTTCCTATTTCTATGTTCAGAATATGTCGAGAGAAAAAAAACCTATTTTATGATATCTGCTACTTTAGTGACATTTTACATCAGAGAGCTTATTCCTTCTGTTAAAATGGCAAGTGTCTGCCTTAAGGAGTTTATATACTAGTGAAGGAAAATGGCAATAAAAAAGTAAACTAATAAGATTTATATAATTTCAGATAGTGAAGAATACTATGCAAGGTGATAAGGAAAGGAAGAAGGTTGAAAAGAAGGTATGAGAGGTCTAAATTTCAAATTGGATTATCAGGAAAAGTCTCTTTGGAGTGTTGCCATGTGATGAAAGATCAAAATCATGAGAAAGAGGAAGCCAAAGAAGGAGGACACAGAAGAGCCTCAGAGGCACACATTACAAATATAAAGGTCCTCAGTGCAGAAGTTAGAATATTCAAAAAATAGGAGAAAAAACAAGAAAGGCAAGGACATAGTAAGAAAGGGAAATGATGTTTTGAGATGAAGTCAGGCATAGGTAAGAAACAAATCATGATGGCTTTTGAAGAAGAGACTTGATGTATGATAATAAGTTACATATAGAGAAGGGATCTGGTTTATACATATTTTGTAATGCTCAACTGGATTGCTGTATAGAGAAGAGTCTAGGGTAAATAAAGAGTGGAAGAAATGGAATTATCAGGAGGCTATTGATGCACTCCAAAGAATAGAGTCCCTGTAATCCAACCACAAAAAAAATAAATATTTTAGGGGCACCTGGGTGGCTCAGTCAGTTAAGCATCTGCCTTAGGCTCAGGTCATGATCCTGAGGTCCTAGGATTGAGCCCCACATTGGGCTCCCTGCTCATTGGGGAGTCTGCTTCTCCCTCTCCCTCTGCTTCTCTCCCTGCTCATGCTCTTTCTCTCTCAAATAAATAAATAAAATGATTTTTTTAAAAATAAAGATTTTGTATTTTATCAGAGAAGCAGTAGAGATGGTGAGGCATGGTTGAATTTGAGATATATTTTGAAGATAGAGTTGCACATGAGGTATAAGGTGATGACTTGAAGGCAGGTGCTCAGTGTATAACAAATGAAATATGACTGACTTAGCTTTGGTTCCTCAAAGAGTAGACCCTGAAAAAGGATTCAACTTCAGATGCTTTAGGGTATATTGATTTCATTAAATATGTGTGAATGAGTGAGGACAGTGGGACGAAGGAGGAAGTTGTAGGAATATAAGAATGTGTTGGTCTCAGGACTTGATTCTGTTGAGATCTCTGAAGATGCCTCCCAGAATTAGCCATATAAAACACAAGAGACTAAGAGACTGGGCACTTTAGCCACCATATTCTCCCCATTACTGACTGGTAGTGGTAGTTTGGAGTATTCTGTTCCCTCACCAATATACTCCTTATACTGTGAAGCTGTGCTTACTCTGGCCAAATGGCTACTGGAAGCCATCTGGTAATTGTTGGGCAGGAGTTTGGGACTTCAGTATTTGGCTGTCTGATGGGGGATGTTGAGATGGGAAAGGCAAGAGAAGCACAGATTCAAAAAGAGGGCAAATGAAGGGTTCCATTTTGGCATATTCAATAAGAGGTATATTAAGTATAGGTAATTGGGTATATGGTTCCAATGCTGCCTGTAGAGATCAAAGCTAAAAATATAAATTTAGAAGTTATTAGTTTATCAATGGTTTTTAAAGATATAAAGTTAGATGTAATCAACTATGGAGAGAACATATATAGAAAATAAATATCACCAGAGATTGAGATGAGAAGCAGTAAAATATATAAAGCTAGAGACATTGGGGGAGTCTCGAAAAAGATACCATGACATCAGTGAAGTTAGGGGAAGTCAGGCAAGATTCAGAACCTACACAAGCAAAGCTTTACAGTAAAATATCTGCTGATACACCCTCACAGAGTAGACTCAGTTGACCACACTTCCACAAAAGCCTTCTTCACATTTTATACTCTTTTTCTTTTTCTTCATAGCACTCATCAGTACCTGAGATTGCAAATTACTTTCCCATTTTTCTATGTCCTTTTTCTGTTTTCTAGAATGTAATTTCCATGAAGGCATAGATATCATCTTATTCATTGCTGTCTTGCACCTAGAACAGCACTTAGCATCAAGTGCATACTCACTAAATATGAGTTGAACAGCATAATGATTAAAACCATTGACTGGTTGGCTCTTCTAAAAGTTGCTAAGAAGTTACAGTGTGAGAAAGTAAAGAGAATGGGCATGGAAAGCATTCTTGAATATGTTTTTATGATATGGAACAAAAAAGAGCAGGAGCTAGAGAGAGAGGGTTGAATTTTTCATCTAAGGAGTATTACATCATTTAGTATGTCTTCAAAAATGTTCACATGAAAGAGAAAACCGATGATGGAATAGAGGATCCAATTACAAGAGAAATCATTTAGTAGTAGGCAAGAAGGTTAGGGTCCCCTTATAACTTGAGGGTCCATTCTTCCAGTGAAAGTGGAATAAAGGCAGAATTTATAGACAAGATGCAGGTAGACTGATAAATTCAAAGTGGAGAAATTAGGTGGTTTTATTACTGTTTCTATTTCTCAGGAAAATTATAAGAAAGAAGTTATAAGGTTTTTCAACATCCGATGACAAAGTAGATGGTGCAACAGTGACAGACACAGAAATCTGAATAGATCAGGAATATATAGCAGTTATTCAGAAACACTTTCGAAGTTCATAGCCCAAGAACACAGACCCAATAGAAGACTGAGATTTAGTCATGAGGTTATTGAATGAGTTACTTCCCCAACCTCTTATGACCACATCAACAGGGCTGCAGTATGACAGCAGTGAATTATAGCTGAAAGAGGTGAAAATCTCCAATTCATTTAAGGAGGTCTTAAGGAAACACAGAGAAAATGGGAGAGGTAAACAAGGACTCTTGAGGAATGTGAAATCCTGGCACCCTCAAAGATAGCAATTATTTTAACAAACAAACAAACAAACAAACAATTTCTGCCCAGATTAACATAAAAGCTCACCCTAAAGGCCTATTCACCTTAGTGACTTCTTTCTGAGTATACCATGTCTGGCTCTTGGCACAAAAATATTATACATGATAAAAGCCAATAAAAGCACACACTCTGAAAAAGACAGAGCTAACATATAGCTAGACAAAGATATGACACAGATTTTGGATTTATTAGGGAAATTTTCAATGTCTATTTCTATTTCTAATATGGAGACCCAGGGAAAATTTGATGGTGCAGACTTAATCCCAAAGACAGTCTATAGGCTGAATTTCTGTCTTCGGGGACCTCGGTCTTTTTTCTTAAGACCTTCAAATGATTGGATGAGGACTACCCACGTTATGGAAAATAATCTACTTTTCCCAAAGTCTACTTTAATCACATTTTTTAAAGTACCTTTACAGTCACCTCTTAACTAGTGTGACTAGACAACTTGGTGCCATAGGCTACCTCAAACTAACACATAAAATTAATCATCATACTAATATAAGCAGAGAAAAGAAAACTTTATGAAAGAACAAAAAGAAATGTTAGAAATCAATAACATTGTAACAGAAATGAAGAATATCTTTGATGGGTTCAT
>PISX010028054.1:0-22094 GCA_004024625.1 Mellivora capensis
AACAACTCCTGTTATTTTGTATTATGTTGTTTGGTTGTCCATAGGTGACCCATGAGGGAACTGAATTATGAATTTTTTTCTCCTACAATCTACTTTGATTAATTTATTATTGCTGTGTTTCATGAGTTTGCAATGAAGATAGAGTCAGTGTGTCTCAATCTGCAAATTCATAAAGGGAACTTGATTCTTATTCACTTACTTAGGAATTCAAGCTTAAGCCAATTGTCACATTGAGAAGCCTAGATTTGTTGATTTTCAAACTCCACTATAATACTTTCCATTTGTCATTGTTATTTGCATATTCTTTTTTGCATATTCTCCACACTCATATAAGATGCCTATTATATATAGAATTTCAGGAAGATTAATATACTGAGGTCTGCAATAAGCATTGTCTGGTAAACTATGCAAGTATTTCCATGTCATATTAGTCTTAAACTTGGTTAGCAATTGGTCACTCTTTTATTTTTATGCAATCCTTTTCTTTACAATGTGTGAATGAACATTTCATTTCTTTAATTCATTCACTGGTAGATATTCATCTGTGTCTGCTATTTGCCAGCCATTATTCTGGGTATTGTAAATATTGTAGTGAATCAGGGAGGCAAGCTCTTAGCTCTCCTGGAGCTTACAGGCTAATGGAGGAGACAGTCCGCCAATTAACAAAAGAACAATAACTAAAGATCAAAGTGCTATAAAGGCTCAACAAGGTAATGTGGAAAAGGGAGATTGGGGTGCTGTATGAGATGACATAGTTAAAAATGGCCATTGTCAGTAGATGACATTTGAGTTAAACCTTCAAAAATGAGAAACAAGAAACCATGCAAAGATCTTCGAAAATTTCCTTCTGGAGAGGAAACAGCAGGGTTAAAACTGCCTGTGATTTACCACCATTTGCATTTACTTAGCTAGAGGTTCTTTACATAAACGTTTTACCCATGCTAATGGGGCCTAATAGTGTTTGTCCTTATTAATTTTACTCAGAGGATTGTGCAGTTTGGAGGAAAGAGCAATTGATACTCCTTCTCCATATTTGTCAGCAAGGACAACATACTGTATTTTACTGTGCAAGTAGAAGTTAGGGTTTTTGAACCCCAAAAACACTCCTGTGTTTTTGAAACTAGATCTTCTCTTGGGATTACCAGTGCTGAGAGCATCAGATAGAGAGCAGTAGTGGGGAAAATGGCTTTTGGGATAAGAAAGGGGACTAGAAGTGCCGGTCTTTGGTCTAAAACAACGACAACAACAGAACTGTCATATTTCAGTTTTTGTTCTGTAAGGAAAATCAATGAGTTTATTTTCCAATATGTCAGTGTTATCATGCTGAATTGTTATTTTCATTTCAGTCCTTAAGGGCACACAGATGCATGAACCCTTAAAAAATAGACATTTCAGATTATTGTCCCAAGGGTTCTCAAATTGGCTTTTGTGCTTGGTAAAAATACAATGAAAAATATGCTTATCATAAAGCTCACACACACACATACACACAACGTAATAATACTATATATAACAATATAATGTACATATTTTATATACACACCTATACACACATAGATATGTATATGCATATGCACATATATTTATATCAGAATTACTGAAATCAACTAAAACCACCAAATGAAACAAACAAAAAAAATCAGTGATACTGCCCCCTAAAAAGTCAAAGCTAAGGTGTCAGGCATCTGATTACCCCTACTGAGATGCTTCCATTTCTATACTCAAGAACAAGCCCGGGAGAGTGAATCAAAGAGCTTGGCTGAGGTCACAGGAAATCTTACTGGTTGATCTGAGAATGGAGCTTAACACTTGGGGCAGTCACTTCAGTTCAGAGCTTCCCCCCACCAGGGAAAATGACAGGCCAGCTTAGAAGGTACCTGCACAGACAGTGGCCTTATTTGATGATTTTTTTCTTGCCACGGTAGTTAAGTAGGATATTTTGGCAGATGCTTAGAAAGAAGGGTGCCAGGTAAAAATGAATGAGTCTGTGGGCAATCCTGCTGTAGGGCTGAGGAGAAATGAGGTATTGGCAATGTTGAAAGGCAAAGAGGGCTATGGCTTAATGAGTACCCAGGGTTGCTGATAACTCTGACCTTCTTTTTTCTCAGTTGGAAAAAAATTATAGGGCTGAATTGCTCCTTGGCCATTTTCTAAGGGGAAAAGAAAGGATAGAGTTTGAAACATTGCATTTTTTGCTTTATCTTATTTTTAAAATTCTCCTTATTATTACAGCCCATTACATCATGGCTGTAAAACTTGTTCTATAATCTCAGGCTTTTCTGTAAATTTTCTTACCTTGAAGAATAGTAACTAATAATGACATTTTTTTTCTCAGTTGCTATCACTCTACTATAACCAGTTATACCTAATCATAAGACACTCTTTTTAATGCATAAAACCTTTGAATAGTGTTAGTCTTACACTAGATATCTTATTCCATGGCTGGAGTTATAGGGACCATTTCTGAATTGTATCTAAAACATTTCTTGCAATTCCCATAAGGCTAGGCAACACCATTGTTCCCTCAAATCTTCCTTATATTGAATTCTTCTGTCAGCCTCCTAAATTTCCATGTGGCTAGTAACTGGAAAATTTTAAGAGGTACAAAAATATATGTATGCTTTGTATGAAGGACCTGAGAGGACCATATGTGCATTTTTCAAATTTGCTATCCTTGTCCTTTGTCATAGAGTTTCTCACTCTCAGTGATCATTTCTTAATCTGGGACAGCGTAAACCCAGCCATAAATTGTAAACTCCTGAATAAAAAGGTTGTGGACTATTCATCTTCCAATGGGTAAATGCAAATGCATAGCCAGAGCTTGGTCCAAGTGGAGATTCTCAATCTGTGTTCATGGATTCATAACCTACATGTTCGATCTCTCTTCTTATGGAACAACTTCAATGAAGCCAAGTAACTCTATCTCTGTAACTAAAGTGTCTCATCAGATCAATGATCTGATGTATAATTCTGTGTGCTTATTCCTCTTTTTGTAGCTGAATTGATGTAAACAACAAACATTAGTGTCACAGAACTGGCATTAGTTAGTAACTTTCTCGGGTTTCAGTTAAACAGTTTCTAATATGTGCAACTTCTGTTTTTACATCCTTCATAGATGTTATAATTGGTAAAAGACCACAAATATGGTTCCTATCACCCCAAATATTTTCCAGAACTCATCTTGTGAGTGACTTAAACTCTGATCCCCCTCTGGTTTTTCCCTACCAGCCAGAACTTTCCCAGTTTCACCCAGACCATTTTCACAAAGAAAATACTCAGAATCAATTGGCAAGTGATTACAAGTCATTAGCTTCTTGCTGGGCTAATTAGAAGTCATTAACTTTAAGGGTCAGGATGCAGAATACCCTTGCCTTAGGTTTCTGAACCCAATTTGAAGCAATACATGAAAAAGAACATTTAAATATACTTACCAGAATATATTTAAGAAGTATAAGAATTTCAATTTGGAAAAGCCTCACTGATGTTACAAACTAACAAAATAAACATACAAAACTACAAAGTCACCTTTGAAAAATGTGACCTTCCATAGAGTTGGACTCTGGCCAAAAAGCCTATTGACTCAAGTCCTATAATAGAAGGTAGTTTTCCCAGGGGCAACCAGGTACTCAAGTTCCAGTTCCCTTGCCCTAGAAAATGTCTTGGCTACTGGAGCATGGTAATATTATTCCACATTACATGTGGAACTCACTTGCCTGCGCACCCATACGTGTCTGCCCACACACATCACCACTCACACAAATACAAACACCTAATTACTTGATTGCATGAGAATAAAAGGCAGAACAGAACCAAAGACAGAAGTCCAAGCTGTAGAAAGTACTTGAGTCTGTACTTAACATTTGATAACTTAGATACTCATTCCTAATGTACTAAAGCTGACTTCGTTAGGCATTCACTAGGACTTTATATTATTTTAAAAGATTTTATTTATTTATTTGAGAGGGAATGAGAGACAGAGAGAGAGAGAGAGAGAGCGAGCGAGCATGAGAGCGGGGAGGGTCAGAGGGAGAAGCAGACTCCCCACCAAGCAGGGAGCCCAATGCAGGAATTGAGACCAAGAGTCCAGGATCATGACCTGAGCTGAAGAGAGTTGCTTAACCAACTGAGCCACACAGGCTCCCATAAATTATTCTATTTAACAGTTCTGTAATAGCACTAATGTTTGTGTGCTAATTAATTTAGTCATTCAAAGAGATAATTTGTATGAATGTAGGATAAAGAGATCTGAAACTGAAATGATTTCAGACATTCAAATCATGTGATGAAAATTTCGGTTTGGGTTCAGAACTTAAACTTTGCTACACTTAGAATTTTGAATCTCACTTTTAATTGATGTGTCTATCTCTCTCAAAAAATATATGTATTGAACACATGTTATATTCTCACTGACTGAAAATAACATTATATTATTTGATTGATCAAAAAATTGATTATTGATCAAAGCAGGAAGCTGGGGAATTGGACGATGTTGGCTTTGAAGAGTCTCTCAACCCCTTACAACTGTATTACACTGAGAAATTTAGTTAACTTTTCTTTTTTCTTCTTTTTAAGATTTTATTAATTTATTATTTGAGAGAGAGGGAGATTGAGAGAAAGAGTAGGAGGAGGGTCAGAGGGAGAAGCAGACTCCCCGTTAAGTAGGGAGCCCAATATTGTGGGACTCAATCCCAGGACCCTGGTATCATGACCTGAGCCGAAGGCAGATGCAAAACTGACTGAGCCACCCGGGTGTCCTAGTTAACTTTTCTAAGGTCCAATTTACTCTTGTGCAAAATGGAAATAATAAAAAGTAAATGATGATGAATATTAAAGAGTAAATGAAAACACCTGAAACAGTATTTTGCATATAGTAAATATTCATAAATATTATTATCAAGAGATGTCCAATGATTAATTTTAGAGCTAACCTCCCCTATCTTTATATGGATATTTTTGTACTGGCCATATTTAAGAATTTGAAAACAGACTTAATTTACCCCCAGTATTAATATGTAGGAAAGAAGCTAAGAAGTATAGATACTTTCTGTGACTATAATCCATATAGAAAGGTAAAAATGTTGCATTCTAATCTAATCTTCTGGTAACAGCTTCTGTTATTTTCCCCTTCCCCATTTACTCTGCCACATTTTTTGTGACCACTGATAATTTGCACATACAGATTCCTCTCACTTCTTATGCCCCTTATTCCTTTAAACCCTTGAGCATATTTTCTATAGTTTTAAAAACATTACCTGCTAATATCCGTATCTAGATTATATTGGATCCTGTTTCTAGTAATGATTTCATTTACCTAATCATGTGCTTTTTTGCATGTAATTATTTGGTTTTGCATGTTAAATGTCTTGGATGGTATGTTATAAGGAGCCTGGCTAATACTGTGTTCTTTAAAGGGTATTAAGTTTTCTTTCTTGGATAGTTAATGACTATCACATTCTTTTGATACTGGTAGGTTTAGCTTTATTCTTTGTTAGAGCTGATCTCCTTGGCCCTAACTCATAGCATGTGTACCTTACTCTGGGTTGTAGTTCTTCTTTCTAAGATGGGGCCTTTCTCAGGTCTCAGCTGAATGGCCAAGGATCTCAGCAAGGTCTCTCCACTGTGACAGGCCTGGAACTACAGTCCCACAATGTGAATATCGCCATTCAGCAACTAGTCCCACAACAATTACTCTCTGGTAGGCCTGACACAGACTTACTTCTGATTCACAACCTATTCTTGTTAAGAAGGTAGGCAGAGATTCAACTTTATTCAACTGCCCCCTCTCTGGAGTCTTTATGACAAATTCTAGTGTTTCCTGCATCACTGAATTACAATTTGTGCTTCGTCAGCTCAGCAAAAGCACTGTGCTCTGCTCGTCCTCCTTGCACTGTGGTTTAGAAAGTGTCTACTTGCAGAAACCTTAGATAAATATTGGGTTAACCTAAGGCATTTCCCTTTATTCAAGGATGAGTCCTACACTGTCTGTTGTCCAATGTTTGAAAAGAGTTCCCCTGTATTTTTTTCTTCCTCCTAAAGGTTATAGTGGAAGGGCAAATATAGTATTAGTTACTCAGTCATAACTAGAACTGGGAATTTGGAAATTCCCTTTTCTTGATAATAAGGTTAGACTAGCCTGAATAGAGTAGGGGTATACTTTCTACCTTTCTATTTTCTGAATTGTCTTTTTAAAAATTCAGATATTTTATTATAAGTTGTTTTTAAACCTTTTCCAAAGATCAGTTGGGCATATTTGTGTTGACCTAGTTCTGGTTTCTCTATTTGGTTCTATTGATCAATGAGTCTATTTGTCTGCCTATCCTACATTGTATCGACTACCATAGATATACAGTAAGCCCCAGTATGGAGTACAGTGGTTCTACCCACTTTATTCCTTCTTTCCAAGATCAATTTATTTATTCTAGTTTCTGTGTCATTCCATATCAACTTAGTATATGCTTCTCTATGTCTACAAAATCCCTGCTGGAACTTTGATAAATATTGTCTTAATCTATAGATCAATTTAGGGATAATGCCCATTTTTTATAAACTGTTGAGTCTTCCACCCATGAACACAATATGTCACTCCTTTTATTTAGTTCTTTGGTTTCTTTCATCAACATTTTGTAATTTTCAATGTGAATGCTGTATATGTTTTGTTAGATTTATAGCTAAGTATTTCATTTTCTTTGTAGTAATTATAAATTAAATAAATCAAGATTAAAAACTTTAAAATGTTCAAGTAACCTACTGGAAGGTTAGAAATGAGAATAAGGAATGAAAAATAAATAAAATAGGAAATAAACAAAAAAATAAAAATAGAAATGTACAAAAAATAGGAAATAAACAAAAGTAAATAACAGAACAGTATTATAAGCCTTAATACATCAATTATTATCTTATATGTAAATAGTCTAAATACATCAATTAAAGACAGAGACTCACAGAGTAGATTAAAAACCCATGACCCAACTACGTGTTGTCTATGAGAAACACACTTAATTTTATTGTTTTTAAAAATTAATGCCAGTAAAGTTAATATACAGTGTTATATTAGTTTCAGGTGTACAACGTAGTGATTCAACAATTCTATTTATTACTCAGTGCTCATCAGGATACATATACTCTTAATTCCCCTAACATAGTTCACCCGCCCACCCACCCACCTTCCTGAGATTATTTTTATAATATTTTGTTTTGTTTTTAAAGTGTAAACCACTTTATTATTTGAAGATTAACATAAATCTTTCTGTAAAATAGTTTGGACCCAATAATATCTGAGTAATTTTGATTATTCTATTGAATAATTATATTTCATAATTGTCAGCATCTTTCTGGTTTCTATTTCTTCCTAAATAATTTTTCTTTATCTTATTAAGAAAATTACGAATTTCATTTAAGGCTGAGAATTTATTGGCACAGGAAGACATTTTTAAAAGCTAAAACCTCTTACACATTCAGTGTAAATGAAGTATAAGAATGGCAAAGAATATGGATAGGCACTTCACAGATAAATAATTGACTGTGCCAGCTAGACATTCTTCTAGGCAGTGGAGAAACAACAGAAAAAAAATAAAGCAAAACAAAACAAACTTACTTGTAAGTTCATCACTTTTTTGGAGCTTCCATTTTTGTAAAGGATTCTGAAAATAAACGAGAAAATAAATTAAAAATGCATAGCACATTAGGGTTGAAATATAAATGACAGAAGGAGCCAAGCAAACCAACATTAGAAATGGAGAAACTCATAGATCCTGACATAGTGATGTTTGGTTGGGATCTGAAGGATGGACAGAAGCGCAGGGTGCCTGCAAAGTACCAGATGAGCTGGAGAATGGAAGATGAGGTTGAAGAAGTGGCTAGTGGCCAGATCAGACAGGACATGTTACCCTGGTAAAGGACATGAATTTTAAATGACCTATCCTGGAAAGGTATTATAAGGTATTAAATGGTCAGAGACAATCTGATTTGTTTTTAGAGGTGTGGAGTATGCCTTGAAGGAGACCAAGGCAATCATGAATTGTGGTAGACCGCCAGGAAGTTGAGGCATTAATACAAGTGAGAGAGACTGATAACTGGACATAGATATGTAGCAGTAAAGGAGGAAAGAAATTCAGATTCTGAAAGTATTTCAGACTTGTTGATGGAGGAAGTAGGTGGAGAGAGAAAGTAACCAATTGTGCTTCTAGGATTTGGGTTTGAGCTGTTCGGGGAGGAGAATGGTGCAATTTACTGAGTTGGTAAAAGATAAGGACGGTAGATGTGAGGCTTTTTTACATTTTCATTTAGACCAAAAGAGATGGCATTCAATAAGAGATCTATAAATTTGGAAATCAAAGGAGAGGTTGTAGCTAGAGAATTATCAACCTAGAGATATCTGGGCATTGAAGTGATAGTTGGGGTGAGATACTCAGGCTGAGTTATGCCTAAGAACACAAGATGAGGAGAAAAGAAAGAAGACCCTAGGACTGAATTCTCAGTGGAAGTAGGTTAAGTTTGAGAAGACAAGAGAAGAAATGATTTCAAGAAGAAAGAAATTACATTCTGTATCAAATGCTGGTGAGCAGGTGAAATAGGAAGAGGGACAGGCCCATTCCAAGTGGCAACATGGAGATCATGAGTAACCCTGGCATGAGCCATTTCCTTGGGACAAAGCACAGACCCCAATCATGTGGAGACTGAGAAGAGAGACAACAGAAAGCAGGCATTGGCAAGAATTTTGGTATATTTTGTTCTGAAAAGAAGCAGATAAATGAAGCAGGATTTGGGGTAGGATTCTCTAATTTTTAAGATGGAAGATCTATGAACAATATGATGGTAAATGACTCATTGAATAGAATAGGACAGTAATCAAGAAGGGAAAACGGGTCTATCCTTTAACTTTGGTGGCTTCAGAAAGAATGACTCTACCAATCTGAAAGTGTACGAAGTAAGGCAGTAAAAGTTACAAGGTGAGTGGACCTAATTTTTTCCCTCACAAATGTAAAGTCTTTTCTAAGGCCTATTATTCTGAGACTTCTCAGAGCCTCAGAAACTGTTGTCCAGCTCCTTAATTTTCACTTACAAATATGAGATCAAGGATTTAGTCTTAGAAAATACCCAGAGATACAGAAGTCAAAGGCAGAATCACGCCGAGTAAGAGTGGGCTAACGGGGGAGGAGGGTCATGCGATACTGTCTAGATCAGTGTACAGATGGTAGGACAAAGGCTGTTGACTTTGATCTAGGAAAAATCACAGGTTTCAGTGAATTTAGGAAAGATGGAAACCAAATTGCAGAGAAAAGTGGATGGTGAGTGGGAGGAAATCATCTGTTCAAAGAAATGTAGGCACCATATGTAGGAGAGAAATGAGATGGTACAAGGGAGGCAAAGCAGTCAATCAATCATTATCATCAAACAAGTATTTACTAAAGTAAACATGATAACGTTATGCTATACTTAGAACCCTTGCTTCTCCCTGAAAATGTTTATAAAGGCACCCGCATCACCAAGTGAAAATTAAAAAAAAAAAAAAAAAAAAAAAAGCAGTGTCCTGGAGTTAAGTTTAAAAATTCTAAATCTTTTCTTCTGCATAAGTAATGGTGATTTAGAGAGCAAGCAGACAATAAAATTCCCAAACAAATAATTTGGTGTAATAAAAATGAATTGAGCTGTGGGTGGGAAGTTTGGAGTTTTACTGCAAGAGAACTAGAACCCTGTAAGGATTCAGGCTTTTTTATCCATTAAGTGAATGGATTAGATTATACCACTTTGAAGGTCTAATTCAAACACCATGCATGATTCTCTAATAATTTATGAAGGCGGGTCCAAAGTGAAAAATAGGTAGGAATCACCAGAAGCAAGCACGGATGGAGATCCCACAGTGAGCTTCACCAGTTAGAAGAGATCCTGCAAACCCACGGATAATGTTCTCTTGCCTAGAGCTATGTGACGTGTACGTGAGTCAGAACAATGTATCTTAATTCTTAATTTATATTGACTACACATGATCTGTGAATGGAATCATATGTGCTGTTTCTTGTATAGTTCCTGTGGTTTCCTTATGATTAGTAGCATGCGTGGACTAGCATAAAGGGATTTAATTTTTTGAGAGCTTGGAGACATTATCTGATTATTTAATACTTACTGGATTGATGTTGAAACAAGATAATGGTAACCTGGTATTTGTCACTATTGAAATCGTGCTTCAAGTGCTCAGTGTAATCCTTGTAATCTTAGCAAAGAGTTACAATGAGATCAAGCTAACACCTGACAACTGTTTAACATTTCATTTGTTTTTAAAATACAAAGCAAACACTCGGATTGAATTATTGCCTTAATCCACATGGATCACTTTAGTCAGGAGCAAACTAGATGAAAGTCAGCAGTACTCAATATGTAGCTCTAAAAAGATTTTGCCCATCTAATATTTAATAATACGACTTTCAAACCACATACTATCTTTCATTTGTGAGCTTTGAAAAAGCAACTGCTAGCTGTTCAGGCTTCAGTCATTCTGTAAAGGTGGCTAGGAAGCTTTGGTCCTGGAGTCTCTCACTGGCGGCAAAATGGAATTCCCAAGGAGTTATCCCGACTCCCAGATAGGTTTTTAGCAAATGTCACAGAGCAAGCTGCACTTAGCCCCAAGTAGGCCAATTAATTGTCCCAGAAGGGAGCATGGAGAGGGAAATATTAGAAGCAAACCTCTTGATTTTCACATCCTAATCACAGAGGTCTGATCTCTAGAAAGACGTCTATAAAAGCAGCTTTGTTATTTCTCCAGATCCTTTTAGGCCAATAACCCGGGCTCTGATTTCTGCATCAACATTTCTTTAGCCCCTGTGAAATGTGCTTTTCTTTAGCCAGTGCATGGAGGGCTGTACTGTTCTCCACAAAATAAACTTTTATTTATAAAACAAAATGTAACTCTTAGAATTGGGGTGTTCATAGGACATCCAGATCATAGCCTTCTGACCCTTACCCCCATAGTGGAGATGTTCCATAATTGTGTTCTAGCACCATCTGAAACAAAAAGCAACATTTTATTTTGCTCTGGGACACTAGGTCCTGGAGAGACTCTAATGTGCTATAAGAATTAAAACCAAGAAATTAGAGCTCTCCTTCCTCTTTCAATCTCTCCTGTGGCCTGGCCTCATAATACAGTGAAGGAGGGTTTGAAACAGAATTCGCATAACTTAAGGAAGGAAGGTACCACAATGTTGAACACTTCTGTAAAAACGGCATATGGCAAAAATCCATACAGTTAGTAAGAAGTGTCTATAAGTGGACTAAGTATCGTAGGAGTCAAATGTTTCTGAGAGAATGGCCTAATTTGGTGGCTTTCCCATTATCCTCTGGATTTTTTATAAATGAATAAGCCATGATAGTTTATGACATAATTTATTTGTTGTGCAAATTGACATTAATTTTAGATCAAGAAAATTCTCTACACTTATTCTAATTTGGTTTAAATTCTCAGAGATGATTTTTAAGGCTGTAGTATTCCCTTTCTTCTTTTGTTTGCTGGGAGATTGCAGGATTTAGTTTTCTGTCCACATGTGGATTTATATTAATCAAATAAAAGAGTTTAAAATTTTTGTTTCTGTGTAACTCATGATGAATTCATGATTGAATTTATGGCAAGAGAAATAGTACATTGATCACACATACACTAGCATTTTTAATCAATCAAAACATTTAACTTACCCTATGTTCATTCACTACATAACAGAAGTTACTCACACATTTATGAAGTACAGGGCTTTCAAAATTTACCATCTTCCAATAAATCAAGCCAGCGCTGAGCATACGTTTTCTTTTTAATTATCACTTAATAGTAATTCCGGGCGTTATTTTTAAAGATAACTTGGCAAGACAACTTGGCACAGAAATTGACATACTTTGTTTATTGGCAAGTTTCATGTAGCTTCTTTCCTGTATTGTTGTGTTTCTTTAAACAAATCTGTCAATATTCACAGGATTAGATAAATTAGAGCTGGAAAAATCTTCCTGAATGATTGAGACTTTCCTCGGACTCACGCCAAACTACTGTCGACAGCTTTTGGTATTGTTTGGCCTGGTTTTACCCCAATATTCAGAATAATGTATGTGACATTACCTTCCTCTTCCAATACTCATGTCTGTCCAGAATTCCCGAGTTTGGAGATGGCTATTTTTAACCTTTGTTTTGTTTCTTATTGTGTGTATTTCCCCAAACTGGGTCTTGTTAAAATCATATCTAATAACTTTCTGTACCTTTTGGTTTCTAGGATCACACACTCTGCCAAAGAAATCTGCAGACGGGAGTCCTGCGGGAGGAACTCATTCAGGAAGCTGCTGGAAGATCCAGAGAATCATGTTAATGCAAGCTCGCTGTTTGTCAGAATTCTCCTCTCGAGCAAAGTGGAATAGAGATGCATAAACAGAGAAAGCATTTCACCTATAAGGTGAGTCAAAGATGTGGGATTTGCCTCTCCACTCTGCGGCTCTTTCCTTCCTCACATGCCCTTCTCCCAAACCTACACTGATGTCACACTGAAATCTTGAGAAATTCAGGAGCCTCTCTCAGGCTTCCACGGCTCTGCACATTCTTTCCTCCCTTCCCAAGATGGTCTCCCCGTCCCAGTTAATATTTTATTCATTTATTTATTTTTAAAGCTTTGCTTATTTTAGAGAGCGTGCATGTGTACAAGCGGGAGAAGGGGCAGAGGGAGAGAATCCTCAAGCAGAGACTCCCCCCTCAGGGGAAGCCAGACCCCTGCTGGATCTCATAACCCACGAAATCAGGACCTGAGCCAAAATCAAGAGTTCGAGGCTCAGTGGACTGAGCCACTCATGTGCCCCATTTTATTCATTTTAAACAGCTTTGTTGAAGTATAACTGGGACACAGTTTATTATCTGCAATTCGATGAGTTTCTACTTTCCAAATTTATGGATATGTAAATGACAGATAACATTGCAAAAGTTTGAGGTGTACAACTTTACGATTTAACATACGTATAAATTGCAAAATCTTTACCACAATAAGGTTAGTTAACATGTCATCACATAATTACATTTTTTTTTTTTTTCCTGGTGAGGAATTTTAAGATCTACTCTTTCAGCAACTTTCAAAGATACAATACAGCATTCCCCCTTTATCCACAGTTTTTCCGTGGTTTCAGTCGCCGCCCCTGGTCAACTGTGGTTCAGAAGCAGCTAATCT
Organism: Mellivora capensis; assembly: GCA_004024625.1. Lineage (NCBI taxonomy): Eukaryota > Metazoa > Chordata > Mammalia > Carnivora > Mustelidae > Mellivora > Mellivora capensis. Next base: position 13,182 of record PISX010028054.1, read on the forward strand.
TCCTGATGTCTCATTAGAAGGTCAGTAGTGGCCTAACAATCCATCATAACCCATCTCATTCACCTCTCCTCCCCTCACCTCATCCGGTAGGCACTTTATCATCTCACATCGTCACAATAAGATCTATTTTTAAAAGACTTTATTTATTTATTCATGAGAGACAGGGAAGGACGCAGAGGCAGAGAGAGAAGCAGGCTCCCCTCTGAGCAGGGAGTCTGATGCAGGGATTGATCTCAGGACCCTGGGATCATGACCTGATCTGAAGGCAGACACTTAACCGACTGAGCCACCCAGGCGCCCCCACAATAAGATATTTTGAGAAAGACCACATTCACATAATGTTTATTAGATTACATTGTTGTAATTGTTCCATTTGATTGTTAGTAATTACTCTTACTGTGTCCTACTGATAAGTTAAACTTTATCATAGGTATGTGTATATAAGAAAAAACATGGTATAAATAAGGTTCAGTATTATCCATGGTTTCAGGCATCCAGTGGGTGTCCTGGAGTTTATCCTCCACAGATAAGGGAGGGATTACTGTATAATATTGTTAGCTATAGTCACCATGAATTACTTACCTAATAAGAAGTTTGTACATTTGGGGCACCTGGGTGGTGTAGTCAGTTAAGAGTCCGACTCTTGCTTTTGGCTCAATTGTAGTCTCAGGGTCATGAGATGGAACCCCACGTTAGGCTCCATGCTCAGATCTCTCTCCCTCTCCCTCTTAGTCTCCACCCCTCAACTCAAATAAATAAATAAATCTTTAAAAGTTTGTACCCTTTGACTGCTTTCACCCATCTTTCCAGCACTAAACTCCTCCCATCAATGTTAACTGTTTCTATAAGTTTAGATTTTTTAGCTCTTGTATGTAAGTTAGATCATACAGTATTTGTCTTTCTCTGTCTTATTTAATTAGCATAATACCCCCTCCCATTTCATCTATGTCTACCCAATGAGGTATCAGTTCACATATCTGAGATGACAGAGAAAAGAGAAAGGATAAGAAAAGTAGACGGCCGTGATTATATTTCAGTTCGCTCTTCTGGATGAACACCCAGGGAGAATGGGGGGGGGCATTAAATCCTGGGAAAGGAAAATTAAAATCAAAGGAGGTTAATACTCTTTTTTCCACCTGAAACTTTGAGAGAGGGCCGCTCACGGGAAGGTCTCATCTTCAGATGAGGGAGATGGCAGGGGAACGGCCACCACCAGAAGAGAAAGCACGGGATCTTGGGGCTCATCAACCACAGCACAGCCATAGCAGGACCCCGACATGTGGGGCTCTCAAATGTGGGATGGCGCAGTTAGGCAGAAAGTGGCCTGAGTTACCATGTTCAGGCTTCTGTGTGTCTGGAAAGAATCCAGAAGCAGAAGGTCCTTGAGGTAAGGGCCAACAAGCCTGCCACAGAACCGCCATGGGGAGAGAGTCCCTGCCGGGTGGAGGGCCCTGTGAGGTGCCACACTGTGGAGGAAGTCTAGACTTACAGGCATCAGCAGCATCGGTAAGCAAGGACCGGCCACGATCTTTCACAGAGAAATTAGAACAAGCACACATTTCACCCAGTATTTTGAAGCAAAGACAAGCAAAGATACAAATAAAACCTCATTAACTTAAGTCCCTCTTTCCCTTTGCTAATAGGACATTTTTCTTCTTCATTCGTGTAGATGCCATCTCATGCAGTTGTGTGTCTGTCCATACATATAGTTCACATGTGTGTGCACACACGTGTGCCATGCAAATGCATGGAAGAGGGTGGCATGGACTGCAGCCCAGGAGACTGAGCTGTTGTCTGAAACAGGGAAAGATAATAGGCTTTTCCTGCTTCATACTAGAAGGATGAAGTACACTGTTAATGGATGAAGGAAAACATTGCTTTTTTTCTCCTCCTCAGTTGGTGTGGAAAAAGATTAGACCTACTATAGAAAATGTTCAAAAACCCAACAGTTTATTTCCAAATATGCATAATGGTACCACCCTGCTACCCTTAGATGAAATACAGTTTTGTGGGAGCGGAGAAGAAGAGTAAAATCATATTAAAAATTTTAAATGCACCCTTTTCTAAAAATGGAATCCACTATTACTGGCACCAGCACTCCATTTTCTATCTTAGTTTTCCTCTTCTGTCTATACAAGCAGTCATTCAAGTCTGAGAAAGGGAAGCTGAAGGGCATTTCTCTGGGCTTTGTGCTAGACCGGCTTCCGTGGATCCCGTTTACCTTGCCAACTTTGGTCCTCCTGAAGGATCTTTCACGCTTTGAAGGAGACAAGTAGAATAAGACAAGGTCCCCATGCTCCAGAATTTTACAGCTTAGGAAGAAGACAGACACAGATAAATCTATAAAATCAGGAAGCAAGGCCATGTGTGGCAACTGCCATGGAAGAGAGCAAATGAAGTCTATGCCTCAGGCAACGGACACTGAGTCTTACTGAATTCATTTTCACTTATGTTACAACCCAAGCACTATACCTGCATATTGGGGCGGGCGGTAGGGAGGAATAAGTAATAAAAGGGGATTGCTAAGGCCAGGCAATTTAAGAGACCTTTAAAGAATTAGTATAAAATTACTTTGATTGCATGGTAATTGCTAGGTAGAGAAATCAGATTTCCCCAGTTTTTCTATATTTCATCCTACTGCTCCATAATGAATAGATTTTCTTCAACCTTCATTTTGATTTTTTTCTCCATTTTCCCCGTTCCTGCTGCCCTACACAAACAGCCCCGTGGTCATATCTGACCCACAGGGCCCCTGGGTCACTTCTGAAAAAGACTGGCATTTAAGGTGACATCAAAGTCCCTGGTTTCCCCCAGCAGAGTGAATGCAAGCTGACATGGGACTAGGTGACTAGGTGACCCTGGGATTCTCATACTTATAACACTTTTACATGGCTATTTTCCAAGTAAGCTCAGGTCCTTCCCAGGAGCAGGACATGGCATTTCTCTTTCTGGGAGAATGTAAGTTAATCCCCTTGGGGCTGCTGTGGGGACAATAGCTACAGTGTTACAAGTAATCTACTTTAAAAGTCTAATTCTTAAAAGATGTATATCGTAATTTTTAAGGCATATTATTTTCACAGTTGAAGCACTCAGGGTAAAGAGGCATACAGGGTATTTTTATGAGATTATACACCGTATTTTGTCAGAACATTTTTTTCCTATGATTTCATAACCTCTCCCCCATAGAAGGGAAGAAATAAATGTTTCTCTCTTTCTTCTTGTTCAACTAGGAAGTCTTGAGGAAAGAGTTTAAAGACACTTCAACTGGGACGCCTGGATGGCTCAGTCAGTTAAGCATTGACCTTCCTCTCTGGTCATGATTCGGGGTCCTGGGATCAAGCCCCTAGTCGTGAGCAGGAAACCTGCTTCTTCCTTTCCTCCCTGCTCATGCTCTCTCTCACTGTCTCTGTCCCTATCTCCGTCTCTCTCTCAAATAAATAAAATCTTAAAAAAAAAAGACACTCCAACAATTGGCTGATTAATAATTAGATTTCCTCCCTCCTGCATTTAAAGGGGGTAGACTTTGCCATTGCACTGATATCTTGGCTCAGTGCCCTATGGAAATTTCAGGAATGGAGGACAACACGTCTCAGTAGAGGTCTCAGTAGATTGCTTCAAATAACTCTTGTTGGCTACTTTAGGGAGATAGGCATTCACTTTAGGCCTTAAGGTTATTAGATCTCCACGAGGCTCCATCCAACTACATGCCATGAATATTATTCTGTCGACATAAACGTCATTAGAATCTGCTACAATTGAATTACTCTTAGCAGCTTTACAGCTGTCTTACAACATTTGACAACTACCAGGAGATGCATCTTGGCACCAATGAGAATTCTTCACTGGGCCAATTTGTATCTAAAAAGTGTGGGAAATGAAATGGAATAACAGTATCATTGTTTCAATGTATCAAGTTTACAAAATAAGTATTGAGTTTTTTTCTCTTGAATGCTGGGATTGATTTTCCTACACCACCCACACCCTCTCCCACTACCTTTATAGCTCTGGAGACTATAAATAAGTTGCAGGAAAATTACTTCTCTACTGTTTCACAATGCCTCCCTTGTCTGACCGCCACAGCTGTCACACATCCAAATGCTCCTATTTGAGATGTCTATGGCTGGAAATATTATTGCTATGTTCTTCAGTGGCTAAAGAACATTATCATATTATTTTGTGAATTTAATTCATTGCTTCTCTTTGGCTTCAGTATGTTTTTTATGTTTGGTGATCTCCCCAACATACCAAAATAGATACTCTTCAGTCTCTTCCAGATTGTTTCTCTGGCTACTGCTAGTCTTTATCCAAAAGCAAAATTAAATTTCAGATGGTAAAGGATGAATCGGAGCTCCAGAATTCGCTCTTGGGATTCTGATGTCTAATGTGAACCCACAAATAATGCTGATCCTCTTTGGTGTTAGTAAGACCTCCTCAAGGTCATTATTCAGGCTCCCAAAGTATTAAGCAGTAAAGATTCCTACAGGTTTTTCTCCATATTTTTCTGTTCATTTTCTTCAAAATTAGATGTCCTTAAAATGCACACAGAGAGTGGAATATTGCATAGAACAAAACACAATGGTGCCCATTTGAAAACCCATAGGGTTAAAGGCCCTATATGCAGTTAGATTCTGTATGCCTTTATTTCCTTTTAAAATTACTTCAGCTCAGTTTTCCCCTTACTTAATAGTATTTATTCTGAGAGTTATTGTTATCTAAAGTGCATGTTCCAAGATTAAATAAAATAGAAGGCAGTCAAAATATCACATAGAAGACACTCTATTACTACTTTATAATATGTTGTTCAAGATCTAGATGGATCTATACAAATAGGAATTTCATTAAGTATTCTTGTCTAATCAATACAATCAATTCTGGGTTGTTGTTTTTGTTGTGGTTGTTTGTTTTGTTTTGTTTTAAGGTGACTCTTGGATAGCTAGCATATTTTGATGGCATTCTCAAGTAAATTAAAATAATTTTTAATATCATTTTATCTTATTATTGAGTCTCAGAATGAGGTAAAAAGCAATTCATATATGCCACAAGAATCAGGGCAGACCGTTAGTGACGTTTATGGAAATGGCAGACTCATATGGCGTACCACCAAGTTTCTGCTTTATAAAATTTCCCCCAAAATTATTCGTCTGAGAAATGTATCATCTATAAGTACATGCTAAGTTTTGGGGAGAGAGTCAAAGTCATCACACAAAGGAAGCTCTGGATGCCATGGTGAAAAACAGCACAACTCTGATAATGGGCAAGACGGATTTTGTGATTATTTTCCACAACTCTCTGAAGATTGCGAAAAAGCCTATGGTGTCAGGTAGGAGAGAGGAAAAAAAAAAAAAAAAAAAAAAAAAAAAGAACCCCTGGCAATTATTTTGAGGATTTGATCAAACTAGACACTCAATTGTGATAATTTTAGCCAAATTTCTCACTTTTTCCACAGTAGTACTATTCTTTAGTTAAGTTCTTTTCCCATCTGAGCTGACAGAATAATTGTTTCAACTCAAGGCTTTCTCCTTCCAGCTTAACCATGGATTCTTTCCAATACTCTGACTTTTGGGTATCACAGTGCCACGTTGTGATGGTTTAAAATGACTCTTCCTTTCTGTTCACAATAACTATGTCAAACAGCGTAAAAATGTAATCAAGTTTCTTTCAAAATATGTAATTGCTGCTAGTACCAGAGAAGATCCTGTTAATATTTTTAAGACAGACTTTGGATTAGTTCTGAAAGTGAGGAAGGAATCAAGGAAATTGGCATTGGAGTTAGAGTGTTGGAGAATGAAATTTTTCTATATTTGGAGGAAGACGTCTTGGTTTAAAAGTCATATCAGAGGTTGTAGAAATGTAGAATAAGGTTGGGGAAAACAAATTCAATTAGATTTCATACTACACGTAACTGGAATCTACTGGAAGATCTATACTAAAACAACAGAAAGGGGAGAGGTGCCTGAGTGTCTTAGTCAGTTAAAGCGTCTGTGTTTGGCTCAGGTCATGATCCCAGGGTCCTGGGTTTGAGCCCCGCATTGGGCTCCCTACCCTGTAGTCTGCTTCTCTCTCTCTATCTCTCTCGGTCCTTCTGCCACTCCCCCTGCTTGTGCTCTCTCACTCTCGGTCTCTCTCAAATAACTAAATAACTAAATAAATAAAATCTTTAAAAAATAGAAAGGGGAATAAAAAAAGGTGGTTTTTATATGACAAAAATGCATAGCACTTATAAGCCTATCAAAATATATATACTCATATTATAGTGATCTTAGAATATACTACTCTGTTTATTCTTAGAGATATCTTCTAAGGTTAAAAAAGGTAGAGGAATCTTAAAATCATCTCAGTTGTTTATTTTTAATGTTAATTGTTGTTTTGTTTAAGAACCAAGAGTTGCAATGAAATAGAAAAGAGATAAAATTTTAAAAAGTGAAATTAAAGCATGTAATATTAAGCTGAAAATACTAAATGAAATTATGATTTTAAAAAGTAAAATTTCTAGCTCTCTCTATTGGAAAAATCTAAAAGTAGTAATGCTTCTTGTAGAAATCAGCACTCCTCACACTGAGATTTCATAATCGAATTGTCATTCACACAAATGACTCAGGGACCCTTGGGAAATGGCTGATTCTACAGGAGAAACAAGCACATGGGGCAACATCAGTGAAGACTGTTACCGCACCAGTGTCTTAGAACTTCTAAGAAGGAACATATTTAAGGACTGTGAAGATATGTCAAAAGGACAAAGTAACCAGCCTGAATTGTCCCCCGTCCAAATTGGGACAGTTACGTGTCAATAACAATAACTATAATGCAATGAAATCCATTATGTAAACATATATCATTGAGTCTTCAGTAATATTAATACATTAATACAGTAATATTAATTGTATATGTAAACATATATCATTGAGTCTAGAGTAAGGTAAGTAAGGTAAAGTAAGTCTAAGCAAAGGAAATATAAATCAAAAACACTTATTTGGGGCAGCTGGGTGGCTCAGTCAGTTAAGTGGCTCAGGTCACGATCCCAGAGTCTTGGGATCAAGTCCCGCATCATGTTCCCTGCTCAGTGGAGAGCCTTTTTCTCCCTCTGCCCACTGCTCTCCCTACTTGTGATTTCTATCTCTTTGTCAAATAAATAAATAAAATCTTTAAAAAACAAACAAACAAACAAACAAAAACCCACTCATTTGTCATTATTGGAGGTGAATAATATCCTTACATTGAAAATTGGCAACTAAAAGATGAGAACAAAATATTTATCTTGCTTTTTGATAAGACCTGTCATTTCAAGGTTAAAAAAGTCACCCTAGTGATAAATCTTGTATTTATTTACCGAAGCATAACAACTGATGAAAAAGCAATAGAATCAGAAAATCACCATTTTGTTAATTTTAATGAAACATCTAAGGGAAGAAATTTTAATGGATACGAACACTTTTCTGGTGAAATGTTGAGAACCGGAACCCATAATGCTGGGTATCTCTTCACAGATCACTTGTTAATTGCAAAGGAGGAAACATATATTTCCGGTGGAACGTTCTGACTGTAACAAAATTAATCCTGTAGCACCACTTACTAGTGAACCACTCAGACATTCTGTAAATGAGATGCAATAAGAAACACCAATTTTCTCCATGAACTATTCTTGCCAAGAGTGTTTTACTTGTATTTAATCAAGATGCTCGTTTTAACTTTTGGTTTACAAAAAAATACAGGGGATAGAGAAACACACAAATTACATCATGAAAACGCAATCAGACAAATGCAGAATGTAAGACATTCTAAACGGCATCTGGTCTGATGCCTTTAAATGCTATTACGCCTGGAGAGAAGAAAAGAAGGAAGCTATACTCGATTTAAAAAGACTTAAGAGACATAAACAAATATATCAAGCACTTTGTGATTGAATCCTGATTAGAAAAAAAATAGTTATAACAGACATTTGGGAGAAATTTGCATATAGACTGAGTATGTGATATTATTAAGGAATTGCTGTTCATTTCCTTAGGTGGGATGATGCTAGTGCGATCACAGGGGAGTGAGACAGATGGGATTCTGAGGTGGTTGTCTGGAAAAGCACACCTTGGAATAAAGTTACTCTAGGCCCTCCCTGAACTCCTTGCAATTTCGGCCTGTTTCAAAATGAAAGCTCTTTAAATATGCATCTGCCTGTTTGTAGACCTCTTTTCTAGGCATTTCTTTTACAGAATGAGAACTTGCAGAAAACCTCGGGACCTCTCAGATGCCCGTTTCCCTAGCGGGTGCTACATCCAATCAGGAATCTTAACGGTGGTTTGTTTGTTCCTGCAAAGAGAGGACCAGCCGAGTCAGAGCCACCATGAACCCAGCCCTGACCTTTTCACTGACTTTTCTCCTCATTATAATGCCAAAAATGACAGCGGGGTGAAGACCTAATGTGCAAATAAAATGCACAATATGAGGAAGCGTGTTCTGTCGACTGCACATGCCCGCCCAATTCCCTGTTCCTCCCCACCCCCACATGCTTAGACGTCACTCCTTTCCTGCCTCAGCCCCTTTAAAATCTTTCCCGGCCACTGATCGGGGAGCAGCCTGGTATCCCCCTGACTAAGGCTGTCGACACCCTCATGCCTGGACATGACCTTGCAATAAACACCATCCACACCATTCTTGGCCGTGTCTGTTTCTACACAGGGGAGTCAAAGGATTGGGAGATTGGTAGCAGGAGAGCATTTCTTTTCACACTGGAGAATTTAGAGGAAAGTGTCATGATATCTATAAAAGATTTTAAATGATAGAACTAAACAGATAGACATAAGTAATGATCTAAGTATTGATTTATAGAGTACAGAGTTAGATTGACACAAAATGCAAACTATTAACCATAGTTTAATGTGGATGGTGAGTTGATATCTTTTTTGTAGCATTCTATTTTTCTAT
>PISX010028055.1:0-22097 GCA_004024625.1 Mellivora capensis
TTTCCATATAGAGTATCATGTCATCTGCAAAGAGAGAGAGTTTGACTTCTTCCTTGCCAATTTGGATACCTTTTATTTCTCTTTGTTGTCTGATTGCTGTTGTTAGGACTACTAATACTATGTTGAACAAGAGTGGTGAGAGTGGGCATCCTTGTCGTGTTCCTGATCTCCACGGGAAGGCTGTGAGCTTATTCCCATTTAGGATGATGTTTGCTGTGGGTCTTTCATAGATAGATTTTATGAAGTTCAGGAATGTTCCCTCTTTCCCTATACTTTGAAGTGTTTTAATCAGGAACGGATGCTGGATTTTGTCAAATGCTTTTTCTGCATCAATTGAGAGGACCATGTGGTTCTTCTCTCTTCTGTTATTGATTTGTTCTATCACATTGATTGACTTGCAAATGTTGAACCACCCTTGTAAGCCAGGGATGAATCCCACCTGGTCATGGTGGATGATCTTTTTAATGTGCTGTTGGATCCTGTTTGCTAGGATCTTGTTGAGAATCTTAGCATCCATATTCATCAGTGCTATTGGTCTAAAATTCTCCTTTTTGGTGTGGTCTTTGCCTGGTTTGGGGATCAGGGTAATGCTGGCTTCATAAAAAGAGTCTGGAAGTTTTCCTTCAGCTTCAATTTTTTGAAACAGCTTCAGGAGAATAGGTGTTATTTCTTCTTTGAAAGTTTGGTAGAATTCCCCAGGGAATCCATCAGGTCATTGGCTCTTGTTTTTTGGGAGGATTTTGATCACTGCTTCAATCTCTTTACTAGATATGTGTCTATTCAGGTTGTCAGTTTCTTCCTGGTTCAATTTTGGGTGTTTATAATTTTCCAGGAATGCTTCCATTTCATCTAGGTTTTTTATCTTATTCGCATATAACTGTTGATAATAACTTTGATGATTGTTTCTACTTCCTTGGTGTTAGTTATGATCTCTCCCTTTTCATTTATAATTTTATTAATTTGAGCTTTCTCTCTTTCCTTTTGCATTAGTGTGTTCAATGGTTTGTTGTTCTTATTGATTCTTTCAAAAAACCAGCTTCTAGTTTCATTGATAACTTCTACTGTATCTCTAGTTTCTATCGCATTCATCTCTGCTCTTGTCTTGAATATTTTTTTCTCATGTGTAGTTGGTTTGAGTTGTTGTTGATTCTCCACTTCTTTAAGGTGTAGAGACAGCTGTTGTATTCTGGATTTTTCAATTTTTTTGATGGAGGCTTTGACGGCTATATATTTCCGCCTTAGGACCGTCTTTGCTGTATCCCATAGGTTTTGGACCAAAGTGTCTTAATTCTCATCGGTTTCCATAAATTGTTTAAGTTCTTCTTGGATCTCCTGTTTGATCCAAGAATTCTTAAGGAAGGTGGTCTTTAGTTTCCAGGTTTTTTAGTTCCTTTCAAACTTTTCCTTATGATTGAGGTCCAATTTCTAAGCATTGTGATCTGAGAATATGAAGGAATAATCTCAGTCTTCTGGTATCAGTTGAGTTCCGATTTGGGAGCCAGTATGGGGTCTATTCTGGAAAAGGTTCCATGTGCACTTGAGAAGAATGAGTATTCTGTTGTTTTATGGTGGAATGTTCTGTATATATCTATGAGGTCTATCTGGGCCAATGTTTCATTCAATGCTTTTGTTTCTTTATTGATTTTCTGCTTGGATGGTCTTTCTATTAATGGGAGAGGCCTGTTGAGATCTCCTACTATAAATGTATTCATATCGATATGACACTTTATCTTGATTAACAGTTTTCTTATGTAATTGTCTGCTCCCATATTGGGGGCATAAATATTTACAATTGTTAGATCATCTTGGTGGGTAGTCCCGTTAAGAATGATGTAGTGTCCTTCTGTATCTCTGACTACAATCTTTAGTTTAAAATCTAATTTATCTGAAATGAGAATTGCTACCCAGTCCTTCTTTTGATGCCCATTGGCATGAAAGATTTTTCTCCATCCCTTCACTTTCGGTCTTGGTGTATCCTTAGGTTCAAAATGGGTCTCTTTTAGACAACATATGGATGGGTCCTGTCGTTTTATCCAGTCTGCAACCCTGTGTCATTTTATGGGCACATTTAGCCATTCACATTTAGAGTGCTTATTGATAGATACATTTTTATTGACATCGTGCAACCTTTGAAGCCTTTCTTTCTGTAGATTGTCTCTATATTTCTGTTCAATTATATTCTTAGGAATTTCCCTCTTTTATAAAACCCCTCTTAATATTTCCTGCAGTGTCGGCTTGGTGTTCACATACTCTTTTAGGCTTTGCTGGTCTTGGAAACTCTTTATCTCTCCATCCACTGTGAATGTCAGTCTTGCTGGATAAAGTATTTTTGGTTGCATGTTCTTCTCATTTAGTGCCCTGAATATATCTTGCCAGCCCTTTCTTGATTTTCAGGTTTCTGTGGACAGGTCTGACGTTATTCTCATGGGCTCTCCTCTGTATGTATAGTATGTATAGAGTTTCTTTGTCCTAGCTGTCTTCAAGAGGGCTTTCCTACAATTATAATTCTTCATTCTTGCTATTAGGTGTCTCGAGATCTTTCAATAATCTATCATCTTGGGGGGAAACCATTTTGCCTCTAGTACATAAATGCTGGTTCCATTCAAGATATTGGGAAAATTTTCTCGGATAATGTGTTCCACTATATCTTCTTGAATTCTTTCTTTCTCCTCCCCTTCAGGGATTCCAATAATTTTGACATTGGAACGTTTCATGGCATCATTTATTTCCCTGATTCTGTTTTCATGGCTTCTAAGCTGTTTCTTCCAGGCTTCCTCCTGGTCTTTTCTCTCTATCTGTTTGTCCTCCAAATCACTAATTCTATCTTTTCAGTTTCCCTAGCTTTTAGAGTATTTAGTTTAGATTGGAACTCATTGAGAGCATTGTGAACATCATCCCTGGTGGCTTTCAGTTCTGCCCTCACATTGTGAACATCATCCCTGGTGGCTTTCAGTTCTGCCCTCACATTGTGAACATCATCCCTGGTGGATTTCAGTTCTGCCCTAATCAATTCCGTTTTGTCATCCATGGCTTTTTCCAACCTAGCTATTGCCTGGATAATTGTTAGCCTGAATTCCCTTTCCGACATATTGTCTATGTCGGTAGCCATTAGCTCTGTTGCAGAAGGCCCATCCTCTGAACTTTTCTTTCTTGGGCATTCCTCGTCCTAGTCATTTTGATGAGAGATGGCTGAACAGATGTAGCTGGATATATCATCCTTGGTGCAATCAAGATGCACCCTGGAACACTTCTGAGCAATCAGGAGTCCCCACCCAAGTGAAAAGAGAGAGAGAGAAAGAGAGAAAGAAAAAAAAAAAGGGAAGATAAAAGGGAAGGCTCAGCCCAAATGGGTCCCAAGGTAAGATTTATGAAGTATACAAACAAAAACAGACAAACTAAATACTGATAAAAGTATATGACAAGAGAAAGAAAAAAAAAATATATATATAAAGCAAAAAAAAAAAAAAAAAAAAGAAAGAAAGAAAGGAAAGAAAAGAACCTCGTGAAAAAGAACCCCAAGTATAAGATTTATATACTATCAGGAGAAACACAAATTCACCGAAACGTTGGCGGGAGAAGATGAGAGAGTGGTTATAAATTCTCAGTTTGGGCGAGGAAGTTTATTTTGATTATTCCTGGATGTATCTTGATATCTTTGTTAAAGGACTCAATTTCCTAAGATAAAGGGGGATAAAAAATTGGTTTACCTATAGGGGTAGCATTAATTGGGGAAAGGGGGTTACCTTTAAATTTAACTCTATATGAATATTAAAAAATAGAAATATAAAAAAGGAATAAACTAAACTAAACTAAAATTTAAAAGAAATTACAAAATAGAAAAGTAAAAGAAAAACACGGGTATATGTAACAAAAAGTTCAGGTTAAAAGGTTATTATGAAATGTGATGTACTGGAGATCTTACTGTGATGGTAAATAGGTTAAAAAAATTGTCTATATTTTAAACAAGAATGAACCAGGATAGTGGGAATGAATTAAAAATAAAAGTTGTATCTATGAAGTAGTAGTCGTTGTTCTTTTGTTATATTTTTTTTCTTTTTTTCCCCCCCTGGTTTGTTTTCTGGGGGAGGGGCCTGCCACGTGGATTTTCAGGCACTGTTCCCTTAGTTAAGTCCTCCTGCCCCCCTCAAGGGGGTGGGCTCTGAGGAAACCGGTTTTTTAGGCTCTTGTCCTCAGGAGGTTTTTATGTTTGTTCATTTGTTTTCTCTCCCCTTGGCAGCTCTTGATGGTTTTTGGAGGTTTAGAGGAAAGCAAACTCACCCAGACCACCCTCTCAGAGAGAAGCCTCAGTCTGCTCCCCTCTGCGTGCTGCAGAGCACATAAGTTCCCCGTTGGGCGCTGGCAGAGCAAGTTCTGAGTCGCGGTCCCTGGGGACACAGGAACTCCTGCTTTGTACCCAAAACCACGATTGCAGCGGCTATCTGGGGGGCTCCGGACCACCAGAGAGGTTCCAAGCAGCAATCGCACACTGAGATTTTTCTGCTGGCCTGGGCTGGGAGTGCCTGATATTTCTGGGTCTGAGAGTGCTGAGAGCACCAGGCTGTTGCCTGTGCACACCTCTCTCAGGGGAGAGTGTGGGGCGCACGTGTCTCAGTCTCTGATAGCACAGCATGGCACTCGTATGGAAGAGTGCAAAAAGCCTGTGTTTCTGCCAGCTGGCGACGCTCCCAGCCCCTCATGGGACCCCAGGCATTCTCAGGAACACTGGCTGCTCAGGGACCAAGACCTGGTTTCTCCACTGTTCTCTCTCTGGCTCAGCACCAGGGGAGGCTGTCCTGGGTATGCACTCTCAAGCATGCTGGCAGCTCCAGGACCAAGACCTGGTTTCTCCGCCGCACGCTCTCTGGCTCAGCGCCAGGTTAGCTGTCCCGAGTCCGGGGACATAGCCCCCGTCCTTAAAGGCCCCGATTCCCTCAATTTCCCCCACGATCCTTAGCACTTTTTGAGTACTTTCAACCAGACCACAAGTTAATGCTTGTCCCCAGATGCAGGAGACTCTCATATTTGGGTTTTACTTTCCAATGGGTCGCCTCTGGTGGTTCCCTCCCGGTTTTGTTTATCTCCCAATATTAGTCCGATGTTTCCACTCTACTTTACCTGCCCACTGGCGTCTTCTACCCCCGTAGAGATCCAGACATGTATAATTCTGATCTCAAGCTGATTTCATGGGAGCACGGAGTTCTTTGGTAGGTAATCAGCTCACATTAGGGTACAGGTTGAAAAGGAGACTCCTCCTACTTCCCCGCCATCTTGTCTCCTACATCTCTTGTCATATATTTTTATCAGTCTTTTTGTTTATCTGTTTTTGTTTGTATACTTCACAAACCTTACCTTGGGGTATATTTGGGCTGAGCCTTCTCTTTTATCTTTCTTTCTTGTTCCTCTCTCTCTCTTTTTTTTCTTCTTTCTCTCTTTCTTTTTTTCTTTCATTTGGGTGGGGACTTTTGATTGCTCAGACGCATTCCAGGGTGCACTTTGATTGCACCACAGTCGATATATCCAGCTACATCCATTCAGCCATCTCTCACGAAAATGACTAGGAGGAGGAATGCCCAACAAAGAAAAGTTCAGAGGATGGGCCTTCTGCAACAGAGCTAATGGCTACCAACATAGACAATATGTTGGAAAGGGAATTCAGGCTAACAATTATCCAGGCAATAGCGAGGTTGGAAAAAGCCATGGATGACCAAACGGAATTGATTAGGGCAGAACTGAAAGCCACCAAGGATGATGTTCACAATGCTCTCAATGAGTTCCAATCTAACCTAAATTCTCTAAAAGCTAGGGTAATTGAGACCGAAGATAGAATTGGTGATCTGGAGGACAAACAGAGAGAAAGGATCAGGAGGAAACCTGGAACAAACAGCTTAGAAGACCTGAAAACAGAATCAGGGAAATAAATGTTGCCATGAAACATTCCAATGTCAGAATTATTGGGATACCTGAAGGGGAGGAGAAAGAAAGAAGTCTAAAAGATATTGTGGAACAAGTTCTTCTTGAAAATTTTCCCAATCTTGCAAATGGAACCAGTGTTCATGTACTAGAGGCAGAACTGTCCCCCCCACAAAGATTTTAGATTCTCGAAAGTCCTCGAGACACCTGATAGTAAGAATGAGGAATTATAATTCTAGAGAAACTCTCTTGAAGGTAGCTAAGACAAGGAAGCTCCTTACGTACAGAGGAAAGCCCATCAGAATAACGTCAGACCTGTCCACGGAAACCTGGCAAGCCAGAAAGGAATGGCAATATATATTCAGGGCACTAAATGAGAAACACATGCAGCCAAGAATACTTTATCCAGCAAGGGTGACATTCAAAATGAATGGAGAGATAAAGAGTTTCCAATACCAGCAAGGCTTAAAAGAGTATGCGACCACAAGCCGACACTGCAGGAAATATTAAGGGGGATTCAATAAAAGAGGAAAAATCCTAAGAATATCATTGAACAGAAATATAGAGACAATCTACAGAAAGAAAGGTTTCAAAGGTTACACGATGTCAATACAAATGTATCTATCAATAAGTACTCTCAATGTGAATGGCCTAAATGTGCCCATAAAATGACACAGGGTTGCAGATTGGATAAAACGACAGGACCCATCCATATGTTGTCTACAAGAGACCCATTTCGATCTTAAGGATACACCCATATTGAAAGTGTAGGGATGGAGAAGCATCTTTCATGCCAATGGGCCTCAAAAGAAGGCCAGGGTAGTGATTCTCATATCAGATAAATTAGATTTGAAACTGAAGATTGTAGTCAGAGATACAGAAGGACACTACATCATTCTTAAAGGGACTATTGACCAAGATGATCTAACAATTGTAAATATCTATGCCCCCTTAGGAGCAGCCAATTACATAAGAAAACTATTAATCAAGATAAAGAGTCATATCGATATGAATACATTTATAGTAGGAGATCTTAACATGTCTCTCTCAGTAATAGACAGATCATCCATGTAGAAAATCAATAAAGAAACAATAGCACTGAATGACACATTGGATCAGATGGACCTCATAGATATATACAGAACATTCCACCCTAAAACAACAGAATACTCATTCTTCTCAAGTGCACATGGAACCTTCTCCATAATAGACCCCATACTGGGTCCCAAGTCAGGACTCAACTGATACCAAAATACTGAGATTATTCCCTGCATATTCTTAGATCACAATGCTTTGAAACCGGATCTCAACCACAAGGAAAAGTTTGGAAGGAACTCAAACACCTGGAAGCTAAAGACCACCTTGCTTAAGAATGCTTGGATCAAGGGCACCTGGGTGGCTCAGTGGGTTAAGGTTTCTGTCTTCCGCTCAGGTAGTGATCCCGCGGTCCTGGGATAGAGCCCCGCATCGGGCTCTCTGCTCAGCGGGAAGCCTGCTTCCTCTTTTCTCTTTGCCTTCCTCTCTGCCTACTGTGAATTCTGTCTGTCAAATAAATAAAATCTTAAAAAAAAAGAATGCTTAGATCAACCAGGAGACCAAAGAAGAACTTAAACAATTCATGGAAACGAATGAGAATGAAAACACTTCGGTCCAAAAAACATGGGATACAGCAACGGCGGTCCTAAGGGGGAGATACATAGCCAACCAAGCCTCCTTCGAAAAAATGATAAAATCCAGAATACACCAGCTGTCTCTACACCTTAAAGAACTGGAGAATCAACAACAAATGAAACCAACTCCAGACACAAGAAGGGAAATAATCAAGATTAGAGCAGAGAGGAATGAGGTAGAATCTAGAGATACAGTAGAACGTATCAATGATAGTAGAAGCTGGTTTTTTGAAAGAATTAATAATATCGGGCGCATGGGTGGCTCAGTGAGTTAAAGCCTCCGCCTTCTACTCAGGTCATGATCCCAGGGTCCTGGGACAGAGCCCCGCATCAGGCTCTCTACTTAGCAGGGAGCCTACTTCCTCCTCTCTCTCTCTTCCTGCCTCTCTGCCTACTTGTAATCTCTGTCTGTCAAATAAATAAATAAAATCTTTAAAAAAAGAATTAATAAGATGGACAAGCCATTGGCCACACTAATCCAAAAGAAAGGAGAGAAAGCTCAAATTAATAAAATTATTAATGAAAAGGGAGAGATCACAACTAACACCAAGGAAGTAGAAACAATCATCAGAAGCTATTATCAACAGTTATATTCTAATAATTTAAGCAACCTAGATGAAATGGATGCATTCCTGGAAAACGATAAACTCCCTAAATTGAACCAGAAAGAAAGTGACAATCTGAATAGACCGATATCTAGTAACGAGATTGAAGCAGTGATCAAAAACCTCCCATAAAACAAGAGCCCAGGACCTGACAGATTCCCTGGGGAATTCTACCAAACATTCAATGAAGAAATAACACCTATTCTCCTGAAGCTGTTTCAAAAAATTGAAGCAGAAGGAAAACTTCCAGACTCTTTTTATGAAGCCAGCATTATCCTGACCCCCAAACCAGGCAAAGACCAAACCAAAAAGGAGAATTTCAGACCAATATCACTGATGAATATGGATGCTAAGATTCTCAACTAGATCCTCGCAAACAGGATCCAACAGCACATTAAAAAGATCATCCACCATGACCAGGTGGGATTCATCCCTGGATTAAAAGAATGGTTCAACATTCGCAAATCAATCAATGTGATAGAACAAATCAATAAGAGAAGAGAGAAGAACCACATGGTCCTCTCAATTGATGCAGAAAAAGCATTTGACGAAATCCAACATCCGTTCCTGATTAAAACGCTTCAAAGTATAGGGATAGAGGGAACTTTCCTGAGTTGCATAAAATCTATCTATGAAAGACCCACAGCAAACATCATCCTCAATGGGAAGAAGCTCACAGCCTTCCCGTTGAGATCAGGAACACGACAAGGATGCCCACTCTCACCATTCTTGTTCAACATAGTATTAGAAGTCCTAGCAACAGCAATCAGACAACAAAGAGAAATAAAAGGTATCCAAATTGGCAAGGAAGAAGTCAATCTCTCTCTCTTGGCTGATGACATGATACTTTATATGGAAAACCCAAAAGACTCCACCCCCAAACTACTAGAACTCATACAGCAATTCAGTAACGTGGCAGGATACAAAGTCAATGTACAGAAATCAGTGGCTTTCTTATACACTAACAATGGAAATACAGAAAGGGAAATTAGAGAATCGATTCCATTTTCTATAGCACCAAGAACCATAAGATACCTGGGAATAAACCTAACCAAAGAGGTAAAGGATCTGTACTCGAGGAACTACCGAACACTCATGAAAGAAATTGAAGAAGACGTAAAAAGATGGAAGACCATTCCATGTTATTGGATCAGAATAATAAACATTGTTAAAATGTCTCTACTATCTAGAGCAATCTATACTTTTAATGCCATTCCCATCAAAATTCCACCGGTATTTTTCAACGAGCTGGAGCAAATAATCCCAAAATTTGTATGGAATCAGAAGAGACCCCGAATTGCTAAGGAAATGTTGAAAAACAAATATAAAACTGGTGGCATCTCATTACCTAATTTCAAGCTTTACTACAAAGCTGTGATCACCAAGACAGCATGGTACTGGCATCAAAACAGACACATAGACCAGTGGAAAAGTGTAGAGAGCCCAGATATGGACCCTCAACTCTACGGTCAAAAAATCTTCAACAAAGCAGAAAAAATATACAGTGGAACAAAGACAGTCTCTTCAATAAATGGTGCTGGGAAAATTGGACAGCTCTATGTAGAAGAATGAAACTCGACCATTCTCTTACACTGTACACAAAGGTAAACTCGAAATGGATAAAAGACCTCATTGTGAGACAGGAATCCATCAGAATCCTAGAGGTGAACATAGGCAGTTACCTCTTCAACATCAGCCATAGGAACTTCTTTCAAGATATGTCTCCAAAGGCCAAGGAAACAGAGGTGAAAATGAACTTTTGGGACTTCATCAAGATCAAAAGCTTCTGCACAGCAAAGGAAACAGTCAACAAAACAAAGAGGCAACCCACGGAATGGGAGAAGATATTTGCAAATGACAGTACAGACAACAGGTTGATATCCAGGATCTATAACAAACTTCTCAAACTCAACAGACACAAAGCAGTTCATCATACCAAAAAATGGGCAGAAGATATGAACAGACACTTCTCCAATGAAGACATACAAATGGCTATCAGACACATGGAAAAAATGTTCATCATCTCTAGCCATCAGGGAGATTCAAATTAAAACCACATTGAGATACCACCTCACACCAGTTAATGGCCAAAATCAGCAAGACAGGAAACAACGTGTGTTGGAGAGGATGTGGAGAAAGGGGAACCCTCTTACACTGTTGGTGGGAATGCAAGTTGGTGCAGCCACTCTGGAGAACAGTGTGGAGATCCCTCAAGAAATTAAAATAGAACTTCCCTATGATCCTGAAGTTGCACTACTGTGTATCTACCCCTAAGATACAGATGTAGTGAAAAGAAGGGCCATCCCTACCCCACTGTTTATAGCAGTAATGGCCTCCATCGCCAAACTGTGGAAAGAACCAAGATGCCCTTCCACGGACGAATGGATAAGGAAGATATGGTCCATATACACTATGGAGTATTAAGCCTCCATCAGAAAGGATGAGTACCCAACTTTTTTTAGCAACATGGACGGGACTGGAAGAAATTATGCTGAGTGAAATAAGTCAAGCAGAGAGAGTCAATTATCATATGGTTTCACTTATTTGTGGAGCATGACAAATAACATGGAATACATGGGGAGATGGAGAGGAGAAGGGAGTTGAGGGAAATTGGAGGGGGAGATGAATCATGAGAGACTATGGACTCTCAAAAACCTGAGGGTTTTGAAGGGGCGGCAGATGGGAGGTTGGAGGAGACATTGGTGGGTATTATGGAGGGCAGGCATTGCATGGAGCACTGGGTTTTGTGTAAAAACTATGTATTCTGTTACACTGAAACGAAAAAAAAAAAAAAAAGAATGCACGCTGGTCTCTCTAGGTCTGAGGATTCTTGGAAGCTCCAAACCGAAGTGTCTCCTCCTGGATGGCAGGCGGGAGTCCTTAGGTGTGTCCAAGTGGTTCCAATCTGGAGGGCTTTTTGGCCAGATCTCTGAGCATGGAAGCCTGAAAACAAACTAGGGTTTGGGGTAGGGCTTAGGGGTATCCTGACCTGATTTGCCAGCGCTGAGGTGAGAACTCTGGGGGCTGAGTCAAACACATGGTCAGGAGGCACATCAGTCTGGGAGTTTGTGACTGGGGGGGGGTCATTGAGGTTGGGGGTGTCCTCAGGGAGGCATGTGGGTTGTTCTATTCCTAGGCTTCTACTTAGCTTCAAATGGCATGGTTTCCTCCTGGGTGACAGGCAGACTCATGGGGTGTGGCCTAGAGGTCCCAACCTGGAGGAACAGTGCCAGTGTGGCTTTAGACCTGTGGAGGGTTTGGGAGCTGCATTAGGTGACTGTGGAAGGCTCGGCAGTGCCGATTCCCGCCACTGGAGGGCATAGTGAGCTGTGGTGCGAGAGAGCACGGTATGGGTGCCATGCTGCTTGCCACCACTGGAGGCAGCAGCGAGCTGCTGTGGGAAACACACCAGAAGAGGAGTCTGTGCAGCGTGCTGGCTCTGAGGGCAGTGGGGAGGTGCTGGGTGAGAGACCCGGAAACGTGAGGCACTGAAGCTTGTTTTGAGAGAATGGAGTGTTGAGCTGAAGACTCTCTGTTTCCCCAGGCTCAAGAGTGGTGGTAAGAACCGCTGGAGCCAGGCCCCCACTCAATCAGCACTGTGCCCCATTGCCCCAGGTTGGATAGGAATGTGCAGTCAGGATGGTTCAGGAGCGTACTCCCAGTGGGGGTCTGGAGCTGGGGGAACCAAACTCAACCCATGGTGCCTTTGGAACCGAGGAGTTGAGTGTCTGTTTGGAAGAATCTATTTGCTTCTCCAAAAAGGACAAGGGCATTGGCTGGCTTTTGAAGGAAGTGAATGACCACTTAAGAAACAAGCATGTGTCTCTCCTTCTCCCAGGAATCGGAGCAGGTGTGTAGGCTTTATGTGGGAGGCTCCTACATGTTCGCACCTGACAACCCTTCTTCACTCTCACTCCACAAGACCTGAAGTTTGGAAATCAGCATCTGAGTCAGTCATGCAGCTTGTCCCAGGATGTCAGCATTCAGAGTAAACAGCAGGCCTGTGGGGCACAATGGCACATCCATGCCAGCATGGGAGGTAAAACTTCTCTTTCACCCCAAACATCCTGGGTTTTCTCTCATCTCCAGTGGAGCCCAAAAGTCACACGAACGTAGCTGTCAGCAATGGAGAGTGGATGCTAGGGTACCTGAGTTTCCCTGCAGCGAGCACCTGGCAGGGGATCTCATTTTCTCTGCTTACTTCTGGCTTACCAAGGTATTTGGAACATCTCTTTCCTAGGAAATTCCCTGGATACAAAAGGGAAGATGAGATGGACTCGGTATGTGTTTGGAACCTAGAATGTGTTCCTTCATCTAACACTGTTGATCCCATGGGTCCGAGGCTGTGGTGGAATGGCCAGAATCTAGAGTGAGGTGGCTGTTTGTAGTCAGAGAGAGGCTTGGATGATGGCTTCTCCTTTGTCCAAGGTTATGGATCCTAATGGATTCGTCTTTTTTATCCAAAGAGTTCCTATGAGGGCAGAGGAAACATTCAAAAGGATTCCAAGGAGGCTTGGACGATAGAAAAGGGAAGCTTGATTTTCTAGTTTCACTCAGTGGACCATCTAGAGAGGTGGACATGGCATCCTTTCTCTGCAGTTTCATGGGTGGTGAAGTCTAGGAAAGTCTTTGGGAATTCCACTGGATAGACGCATTCTGATGGCATCACAGGGCATGACGTCAGGAACCCTGGGGTGAATTTCTGGGGCTGCTTGCCAGACGCTGTCTGAGTCATGTTATCCCCCAGGTTTTCTGTTTCCTCCTTAGGAAATTGCTGGCAGGGAATGTTCTGCTTCCAGTGGAACCCTCCTGCACTGTCGGTGGGCATGCAGGTTGTTGCAGCCACTCTGGAAAAGAGCATGGTGGTTCTTCCAAAAGCTACGAATTGAATAACCCTAGGGTCCAGCAGTTGCCTTCGTAGGTATTTCCCTAAAGGGCACAAAAATGCACATTCAATTGGGGTACAAGCACCATGATATGGACACCAGCATTATCAACCACAGTGAAGTGATGGAGGGTGTCCCAATGTCCATTCACTGATGAGCGATATATATATATATATATATATATATATATATATATATATGACTGTAGATATCTCATCTCCCACATATTCTTAGTAGAATAGGAGTCAGGTTCAGAAAGAATGAAATCTTACCATTTGCAAGGATGTGGATGGATCTAGATTGGATTTAGCTAAGCAAAATCAGTAAGAAATGACCAATAGCCAATAATTTGACTTCAATGGAACTTCAGAAAGAAAACATGAACATAGTGAGGGGAGAAAGATAGGCCAATGAGGAAAGAGACTCAAATTTAGAGCACCAACCAAGGGTGGCTAGAGAGCAGGGGTGTAGAGGGGAAGGGTTCAATGGGTGATGGATATTAGGGAGGGTACTTGTTGTGGTGAGCTCTGGGTGTTCTATGCAGGCAAGGAAACACAATATCTTACGCCTGAAGCAAAGGAATGAGCACTGAATGGAAACAAATTGGAATGGAAATCAAGGAAGGAAAGAAGAAGACCATGTTCTACTTCATGAAGAGTGAGGTAAAAATGGAGTGATTTTTGCTCCATTGTTCTCTATATGATCATTTTGAAACACACTGTGGTATGATACACTGGTTTCTATTTGTATAAGGAGCCATCAGAAAGCTGCCAAGAAAGATTCAGATGTCAGAGCATGTCCATATTCTATTGATATGTTGCTTCCAGTTTGCCCAGGTACAAAGGTAAGTGGAGAGAAATAGGGCAGAAGAGGAAAGGAGGTGTTACGCATTCAGGAGGTCCCCCTCCCCCTTTCTCAAGAAAGCCTTGGGCTGATGTCATTTGAGAAGGAGAGGGATCCCAGAGCTTTGCAGCAGGCAGAGGAGTTCCAGGTCTGCCTAGAGCTGACAGGGGTCTCCGAGGAGAGCTGAGCTAGGGGTGTGGCAACCTCAAACTGCAGGTCCAGAGGTGCGTTCCCCAAGGAGCTGGGTAGAGGATGGGGATCAGGTAGCATATCAGGCTCCAGGGAGCTGCAGAACGTGGGGGAGTACTCACGGGTACACACAAATTTCTCTGGTTATGACAGCCCCGTGCAGCTCCAAATGGACTGGTTACCTGCTGGGTGGCAGGTGGACTCCTACAGTGTGACTCCAGGATTCCCAAGTCAGAGGACTTGAGGGACAGGCCCCGGTAGAAGGAAGCCTGAAATGCAATTTAGGATTAGGGTTATGGCATTGGGGAATGGCAGCTCCGATCTGAGGGCACAGATGTGGGCTACCCTTGAGGTTGAGTTGAAGAAATCCATCCAGGAGTGTGGCAGAATCTGGATATCTAACCAGGGGGACCACTCATAGTGGGGGTGAATTAGAAGGGAACTCAGGTTATGTCCACACCAAAATCGATATCAATGTGGGCAGAAAGCTGATGATCATTGGACGACGTTGGGTGGCCTTGAGAACAGCCTTGTTCCCCATGGCCTAGGGCCTTTCTGGCAAGGGAAAGTCTTGGCCACCCAGAAAACACGCTGAGATGATGAGGCCACCCAGAGACGCAGGAGCAGGGGAGATTTCCCAGAGCACATTTGAGGAAGAGGTTGTGGCCGGGCTTCCGCCACTGACTTTTCAGGCTGCTGGGGCGACGAAGGATGGGGGTGGCCTCAGTGGGGGCACAGAGATTTCTGTGACTCAGGTTTGGCCGCAGCCCCGAAAGGCACTGTTTCCACCGGGGTGGCAGGGGACTTGTGGTGCGGGACTCAGGGTTCCCCAGTTGGAGGCCCCGAGGATCAGAACCCTGGAAACAGAAATCTGAGAAAGCAGGCGAGGGTTTGGGCCTGGGCCTAGAGCCTGGGGAGGGCCCAACTGCCAGCACCAGGGAGGGGGTAGCCCCAGAGTTTGAGCAGCAGGAGGCGTCGGCCTCGCCTGCGTTTGACTCAGGGAAGGCTTTCTGGCAGCATTAGAGCCAAGACCACTCCGGATCAAGGGGCCAGGACCAGGAGGCAGACCTGCAGAACTACGGGGACCGAAGCGAGTTCCCTGGGCATTTTCCAGCCAATTCTCACAAGTGTTCTGCCCAAATCGGGATCAGTTTGCTATATCGGGATCACAAGAACGCTCATGAGAATTGGCTGGTGTTGGGTGGCCCTGTGGACCGCCCTGTTCCCCGTGGCCAAGGGCCCTTTCTCTCTTGGGGCATGTCGCGAACACGGGGAAAACGCGCCAAGATGACGCAGCCCACCTGGGGGCCCCAGCGCAGGGGAGCTTTCCTAGAGCAGAGTTGAGGGAGGGTTTGTGGCTGGGCATCCTCCTCCAAATTGTCAGGAGCCTGGGGCGCCCAAGGATGGGACTGGCTCCTGGGGGGAATGAAACTTTCTCTCGCTTGAAGGCTTTTATGCATCTCTGAAAGGCACCATTTGCACTGGGGTGGTAGGGAGACTCCTGGCACAGGACTCAGGGTTCCCCAGTTGGAGGCCCCGAGGACAAGTTCCTGGAAACGGAAGGCTGAGAGAGCAGGCGAGGGTTTGTGCCCAGGACTTGGGGCAGGCCCGGGCCCAATGGCCAGTGCTGGGGAGTGGGCCTGCCGAGGCTGAGGAGCAGGAGGCATCAGACTTGCCTGCACCTGGCTCACGGAGGGTTTACTGCCGCAGTTTGGACGCGACCACTTGGGGTCCCAGGCCAGGCCCAGGGGGCGGACCTGCAGACGTGCAGCACCGGAAATGAGTTCGCTGGGCATTTTCCGGCGAATTCTCACGAGTGTTCTGCCCAAATCAGGATCGATTTGGGCATAATGCTCCTGAGAATGGCCAGCGTTGGGGGGCCCTGCAGACTGCCTTGTTTCCTGTGGCCGAGGGCCCTTTCTCGCTCGGGGCATGTAGCGGACACCCAAAAAATCCGCCAAGAGGACACGGCCCACCCAGGGGCCTTGGCACAGGGATCTTTCTGGGAGCAGAGTTGAGGGAGGGGTTGATGCCAGGCTTCCTCCTCCAAATTTTTGGGCAGCTGTGGTGCCAAGGATGGGGCTGGCCTCTGTGGGGGATCGAATGTCTCTCTCACTTGAAGGCATGTATGCAGCTCCGAATGGCACCATTTGTGCCGGCGTGGTGGGGAGACTCGTGGCACGGGACTCAGAGTTCCCCAGATGGAGGCCTCGAGGCACAGGTCCCTGAAAACAAAAGGCTGAGAGAGCAGGTGAGGTTTCATGCCTGGGCCTTGGGGCAGCCCCAGCCCCATCTGCCAGCGCCAGGGAATGGACCCACGGATGCTGAGGAGAAGAAGGCGTTGGGCACGCTCCCAGTGCTCCTTACCAGGAAGAAGGAAGCAGTGTTCAGTTTGATGCCTGACTTCAGACAATAGCCTCTTAGCTGCGTGTCTTTAACAGTTTCTTTTGCAAATTGTTAAAATTCAAGGCCAGTCTGTAAAATTAGCTTCTATTATCACATCAAAGTTGTAGTTTCATTAAGTTGGAAGGCCTGAAACTCTCCCACCAAAATCTCAGTTCTTAAGAGAAAATTTCAGACCTTCCAATTTCTTATCACTTGTACAACTCATCCGGGCCCTCAAAGGTCATTAATATCAACTCTATGACCTCACGTC
This sequence comes from Mellivora capensis, assembly GCA_004024625.1. NCBI lineage: Eukaryota > Metazoa > Chordata > Mammalia > Carnivora > Mustelidae > Mellivora > Mellivora capensis. Next base: position 16,760 of record PISX010028055.1, read on the forward strand.
CTCTTCTAAGCAAATACCATCTTAACAGGCCTCTTTAGCCATTACTCACACTGATGCTTATATTTATATAGCTCTATTAAAATATTAGGTTGATGCTTGTACATTGTCTCTAGACCCACATAGCATCCTCTAGTAGAAGGAATCTAACAGGAATGGTGAGTAATGTCCCAGTTTTAAAAATCAGAATCCCCAATTGAGATCCAATGGCCCCTCAAGACCACTTGTACATGGCATAACCAGGATGGAAATTGGCTTTCTGATGCCTAGACTGATGATTCTTTCACTTTTCCACTTTCAGATCCAACTCCAAAGTTCAAGAGCCATTGAAACTGTAAAGACAAAGGCAATCTTGTATCTCTCTGCAAGAATACATGCAATTCCCAAATTAACTCAGATATAATGTAGGAAGACTTCCACTCATCCTAGAGGTAAGGAAGTTTTTGCACTTCACCCAGAGAGATTGAAAAACACTAGACTTTACTAACAGCTCTTCATAACTTCTACACAAATCATGTGAGCCTCTTCCTAAGAATATTTATATCTAACTGTTACACTTGATTTCCTCCTCTCATGAGTAGAGAGGCTTTTCTTTTGTAATCCTCCAATCACTTTACTCCCCACTCTTAGAAGTCATGAGCAGGGCAGTTATAGCCCCATGACATAACATAAGGATGAGAACCCCGGGCAGCGATATGGTACTTCCCATAGTCTCATGAATACTATCCTTGGGTCTGGGGGTGTCATTAACCTGACAGTCTGATTTAAGAAAAGCTGACAATATTAATTTAACCTTCTTCTTGCTGAGTTATGGCAGCCTGATGAAGCAATAAATTCTAAGGATTTGGCAAGTAAGATGATTTTTATAAAAATGTGTTGTTCTTGATAATTATTGCATTCAGTTAAATTAAACTAGACCTAGGTTTGACACCTAGAGTACTCCTAATAATGAAGAAAAAATGAATGATCCTATGTATGGTCCCTATTTACCAGTAGGTAAGAATATAAAAATAAATATGTTTTTCCCAATAGTTAATTTTTTGTTCCACTGGAGATCAGTGTCTACTTACATTTACTTACCTAAGTAGATCAAGGCTAGAAATTTTCTAGGGGCAAGTCATATAGTTTGATTCAGAAACTTCTGAGAAAAGCCTTACTTACCAATATGTCAAATGAACCACATTTGACATATTGAAGGTAAGCTCAAAGGCTACTGAGAAATCTTATCCTGATTGATCAATATGGGGGAGAACTATTGGCTCTGACAGACTCATTGCTAAAATGTATTCCAAAGATGAAAATGTGGGCGTGTCATTTTCCTCATAAGAACTTTCTGTATCTTTATATCATCTATAGGGTAAAACCTAAACTCCATAACAGCATTTTAATAATCTGAGCTCTACCCACCTCACCTGTTCTCCTGTCATTGTCTTTCCCTAACCTTCTCTACCTAACCATTTCTAATTCTCTGAATACCCTAAACTACATAGGCTTCTCTGTATGTTCTTGTAGTGTGCCTTCTGGCTGGAATGACCCTCTCTTCATCTTGGACAATTGAGAAATACTTATTCTTCTTTCTTTTTTTTTTTAAATTTATTTATTTGTCAGAGAGAGAGAGAGAGAGAGAGAGAGAGAGAGCGCACAGGCAGACAGAGTGGCAGGCAGAGGCAGAGGGAGAAGCAGGCTCCCTGCTGAGCAAGGAGCCTGATGTGGGACTCGATCCCAGGACGCTGGGATCATGACCTGAGCCGAAGGCAGCCGCTTAACCAACTGAGCCACCCAGGCATCCCATACTTATTCTTCTTTCTAAATGCATCTCAAATGATACCTGCTTTGTTCCGTTTTGTTGCCTTTTCCAGGTGAGGTAGAGGATTTCTCTCCTATGTACCAAGGTACCTAGTATACAGCACTACCCTTATCACCATCACCATCACCACCACCACCACCATCATCATCATCATCATCATCCTGTACTGGATTTGTCTCTTTCCTAGCTGTCTGCATACCAAAATTCTGTCTTTCTTAAGAGCAGATATGATGTAGGAGAACAAATTATTGCATCCAACTCACAAAATGCTTTACTCTATTTATGGACTCAGAGGTGGGAGAGTTTAAGTCACAAATGAATCTCATGTGCACTTTTCCTTCAGCAAAAGGTTTTATGTCTTCAGGAAGTCTTTTCTCTTTGAGGGGGGCATTAACTTGAGACATAGATTGAACCCAAAGCAGGTTACCTACACTTCTGATTATGCTCCTAGTCTCTTTCCCTCCCTATTCATGCCAACTCCTCCCCAGGGTGAGGACAGTTGAAAGTGATATTACAACCTCAGAGAAGCAATTAGAACCAGCTAAGACTTCATAAACTCCCTAAACAACCAAAAAATGCAGGTGAGAGCATGCTTATAGACACGTGGATCCTAAATACACTTTAAAATAATTTTTCTCTTTGTTTCCCTCTCTCTTTAATTTTTGGCACTGGTCCATACTCCTTTTTAAAATACTTGATCTATTAAGTCCTCAAATAATGCTAAAAATTGTCTCATTTAATCTGTTACAGTTTCCTTTTTTCATAACATTATAAGAATCAACTACATTTTCGAGAGTCCAGAATGTTGCAGCTGAAGAAGCACTTCCATATTTTAAGAAAGTATAATCAGAGAGGGGAGACAAGATGGCGGGGAACTAGGAGGATGCTCTGGTTCAACCTGTCCCCTAAAGTGAGCTGATTACTTACCAAGGAACTCCGATCACCCATGAAATCAGCCTGAGATCAGAATTCTACATGTCAGGATCTCTACGGTGGCAGAAGATGCCAGTGGGCAGGTAAAGCAGAGTGGGAACGCCAGACTGGTATTGGAAGATAAACAAAAGGGGGAGGGAGCCACCAGAGGAGACGCATTGGGAAGTAATACCCCAATACGAGAGTGCCCTACAACTGGGGACCAGCATTAACTTGAAGTCCGATAGAAAGCACTCAAAAAGAGAAAGGATCGCAGGGTGAAATTGTGGGAATTGGAATGGTTAGGGACAGGGGCTTAAGTCCCCCAGGGAGGACAGACACCCCTGGCGCTGAGCCAGAGAGAGTGCAGCGGAGAAATCAGGTCTTGGTCCCTGAGCTGCAAGGAGACCTCCTAAGGGCGCTTGGCGTGTGGCAGGGGCTGAGACCCTCCTGGAGCAGAAACAGCCTTTTGTAGACCCCAAGCGTGCACCGTGCCACTCTAGCAGAGCCTGAGACGCACTCTAGCAGAGCTTGAGACACACTCCACCCCTTCCCCTGAGAGAGGCACGTGCACACCAGCCGGGTGCTCTAGGACCCAGAAAGTCTGAGCGCTTCCAGCCTGGGCCAGTGGGAAAATCTCCATGTGCCTTCCCTGCCTGGAACCTCTCTGGTGGTCTAGAGCTTCCCAGACAGCTGCCGCTGTTGTGGTTTTGAGTACAAGCAGGACACACAGGTGTCCCCAGAGATCAAGGCTGGGAACCTGCTCTGCAGCACCCAGAGGGGAACAGACTGGGGCTCTCTCTGGGAGGGAGGTCTGGGTGCAGTTTGCTTTCCTCTAAACCTCCAAGAACCATCAGGAGCTGCCAAGGGGAGAGAAAACAAATGAACAGACATAAAAACCTCCAGAGAACAAAAGCCGAAAGGCCCGGTTTCCTCAGAGCCCACCCCCTGGGGGGGATGGAAGGACTTAACTCAGGAAACACAGCCTGAAAACCCACGCAGCAAGCCCCTCCCCCAGAAAGCCAACCCGCCAAGAAGACAAGAATCACTACTATTTCATAGATACATTTAATTTTTAATTCGTTTCCACTATTCTGGTTCATTTTTTAACTTTTTTAATCTTTTTTATTTTTATATAGATTTTTTAGCCTATTTACCATCACAGTGAGATGTCCAGTACATCAAATTGCATAATAAAATTTTAACTTGAGCTTTTTGATACATATACCCATGTTTTTATTTTACTTTTCTATTCATTAATTTATTTTTTTAAATTTCACTTTAGTTTAGTTTAGATCATTCTTTTCTTTACTTTTATTTGCTAATACTCATATAGAGTAAACTTCAAGGAAATGCCCTTTCCCCAATCAATGCTACCCCTATAGGTAAACCAATTTTTAATTCCCTGTTATCTTAGGAAAGTTGTATCCTTTAAAAAAGATATCAAGATACATCCAGGAAGAAGCAAAATAACCTTCCTCGCCCACACTGAGAACTTACAACCACTCTCCCATATTTTTCTCCTACCAGTATTTTTGTATACTTGTGTTTGTCCTGGTAGTATATAAATCTTATACTGAGGGTTCTTTTTGACGAGGTTCTTTTTTGTTTGTTTGTTTGTCTGTTTGTTTCTTTGTTTTGCTTCTACATATATAGGTACATATTTTTTTCTTCTCTTGTCATATGCTTTTATCAGTCTTTTTTGTTTGTCTGTATTTGTATACTTCACAAACTTTACCTTGGGGCCCATTTGGGCTGAGCCTTCTCTTTTATCCTCCCTTCTTTTCCTCTCTCTCTCTCTCTTTCTCTCTTTTTCTGCTTTCTCTCTTTCTTTTTTCTTTCATTTGGGTGGGGACTCTTGATTGCTCAGAAGCATTCCAGGATGCACCTTCACTGCACCAAGGTCGATACATCCAGCTACAACTATTCAGCCAACTCTCACCAAAAAGACTAGGAGGAGGAATGCCCAACAGAATAAAAATTCAGAGGCTGGGCCCTCTGCAACAGAGCTAATGGCTACCGACATAGACATTATGTCGGAAAGGGAATTCAGGCTAACAATTATCCAGGCAATAGCTAGGTTGGAGAAAGCAATGGACGACCAAATGGAATTGATTAGGGCAGAACTGAAAGCCACCAGGGATGATGTTCACAATATTAGGGAAGAACTGAAAGCCACCAGGGATGACGTTCACAAGGCTCTCAATGAGTTTCAATCTAATCTAAATTCTCTAAAAGCTAGGGTAGGGGAGACAAGATGGCGGGGAACTAGGAGGATGCTCTGGTTCAACCTGTCCCCTAAAGTGAGCTGATTACCTACCAAGGAACTCCGATCACTCATGAAATCAGCCTGAGATCAAAATTCTACTCGTCAGGATCTCTACGGGGGCAGAAGACGCCAGTGGGACGTCAGGATGTCTACAGGGGCAGAAGACGCCAGTGGGCAGGTAAAGCCGAGCGGGAACACTGGACTGGTATCAGAAGATAAACAAAAGGGGGAGGGAGCCACCAGAGGAGATGCATTGGGAAGTAATACCCCAATACGAGAGTCCCCTAAGACTGGGGACCAGCATTAACTTGAAGACCGATAAAAAGCACTCAAAAAGAGAAAAGATCATAGGG
>PISX010028056.1:0-22092 GCA_004024625.1 Mellivora capensis
TTCCATCTTTTTATGTCTTCTTCAATTTCGTTCACGAGTGGTCTGTAGTTCCTCGAGTACAGATCCTTTACCTCTTTGGTTAGGTTTATTCCCAGGTATCTTATGGTTCTTGGTGCTATAGTAAATGGAATCGATTCTCTAATTTCCCTTTCTATATTTTAATTGTTCGTGTATAAGAAAGCCACTGATTTCTGTACATTGACTTTGTATCCTGCCATGTTACTGAATTGCTGTATGAGTTCTAATGGTGTATTTTATGGTGACTAATATAGCACAATTAAAATAATATATAAACTGAAAAATAGTCTTGAAATCAGAATATGTGATTGATACAACTCTGCTCTTTTTAAAGAATAGTTTGGCTATTTTAGGTTCTTCTAATTTCCATATAAATATTGATACCAATTTACCAGTTTCCTCAAAAAATGCCAATTAGAATATTGACTTTGAAGGTGTGGTGTATACATACATTGAAATAATACTCAGCCATAAAGAATAAGATCTGCCAATTTGCAACAACATGGGTGGACCTAGAGTGTATGATGCTAAGTGAAGTAAGTCATAGAAGGAGGTTTTCTAAAAGAAATCACTTTCAGCAGAATTTTTCTTTAAAGATTTCTTATTTATTTATTTGACAGAGATCACAGTAGACAGAGAGGCAGGCAGAGAGAGAGAGAGAGAGAGAGAGAGAAGCAGGCTCCCCACCAAGCAGAGAGCCCGATGTGGGACTCGATCCCAGGACCCTGGGATCATGACCTGAGCCGAAGGCAGCGGCTTAACCCACTGAGCCACCCAGGCGCCCCTTTCAGCAGAATTTTTATCATGATATTCAGTTTCCAATCCATGAATGTAACACACATCTCCATTTTTTTTTAGGCCTTTAATTTCTCTCAGCACTGTTTTACAGTTTTCAACATACAACTCTTGTACTTCTTTTGTTAAGTTCATTCCTAAGTACTTCTAATTGCAAAAGTTTGTTAAATTCAATTTGCTTATTACATTAATTACTTACTGCAGATACATACAATTAAAATGGATTTAAAATATTTACTTTGCATCAGTTGAGAGGACCATATGTTTCTTCTCTCTTCTCTTATTGATTTGTTCTTTCACGTTGATTGATTTGCGAATGTTGAACAACGCTTGCATCCCATGGATAAATCCCACCTGGTCATGGTGGGTAATTTTTTTAATGTACTGTTGGATCCTATTAGCTAGGATCTTGTTGAGAATTTACTTTGTATCTTTGACACTTAGGAAATTCATTTATTACATCTACTATTTTTTTCTAATAGATTCATTAAGTTTTTTTTAACAGAGGCTGTCATGTTTCTGAATAAGAACAATTTTAATTTTTTTCCTATTTATTTGCCCTAATAAACTTGCTACAGCTTTGACTATAATATTAAATGGAAGTGATGAAAGCTGTTTTGAACTTAGGGGAAGCCATATTTACTCGTCTCAATTTTAGAGTAAAAGCGTTCATTTCTCCATGAAGCATATTAGGTATAAACTTTTTGTAGATGCTTTTCATCAGATTGAGGTAGTTCCTTGTAGTCACTGAGTTTGTTTTTCTTAATCATTAATAGGAATTGAACTTTAAGTGCTTTTTTTAATATGTGAAAAATATTTTCTTTTCTTTGTTAATGTGATAAACTAGGTTTTTCAAATGCTTTACTTTTACCACCTTTTATTTTTTATTTAAAAATTTTTATTTTTTTTCCAAGATTCATTGTTTATGTTCCGTACCCAGTGCTCCATGCAATATGTACCCTCCTTGATATGCACCACCAGGATTACCCATCCCCCAAACCCTCAGTTTGTTTTTCAGAGTCCATATTCTCTTTGAAACTCCATGTAGTCCTAATCTACCATCCTTGTCTATATTGTTTGTCAATTACAAATGTTATTTTTTTGTCCATGTTTATGAGGAATGTTGCTCTGTAATTTTTTTCCTTGACGATGTCTTAGTTTTTATCAGCATTATGCTAGCCTAATAAAACAAGCTGTTAAATGGCTTACACTATTTTCTTAAGGAGTTGGTATAAAATTGTATTCTTTCTTTACTTTCATTTATAGAATTCAGAAATAAGGCATCAGGCCCAAAAGCTTTCACAAATGAGGATTTTAAAAGTAAGTATATTTATGAATCAGTTTTATTTGTACAGCCATTAAGATTTTTTAAAAAGATTTTATTTTTAAGAAATCTCTACACCCAGCATGGGGCTCATACTCAACCCTGAGATCAAGAGTTGCATGCTTTTGGTGCGGGGGCGGGAAAGACTTGCATGCCCCACCATGCAACCAGCCAGGCACCCCATGTACAGCCATTAAGATTTAAAATAATTTAATCATGTTCAAGTTTTGGTAAGTTGTATTTTTAGAGGAATTTGTCCTTTCTTTACAAGTTACCTAATAGCATAGTTGTTTGTAATAGTCTCTTACCTATTTAATGAATTTCTTTAGCACTTATTGTAGTTCAAGCATTTACACAATACATTCTTTTAGCTTATTTTTGATAATGTTAATTATTTTTGATAATTCGATATAGAATTTTGGGTTGACAGTTTTTTTTTCCTTTTCAAGACTTTAAAGATGTTCTGTAGTCTCTGGCATCCTGTGTTTCTAAAGAATGTTGGTTACCGTTTGCATGTTGTTCCCATGTATGTAAAACAGTGTTATTTTTTAATCTGGTTCTACTTGTGTGTAGTTGCCCTTTTTTTCTTGGATGAAGTCCTTTGAGTTCCATCTCAGTATATGTAGAAGTAAGTGTAGCAGAGATAGCCCCTAGGTGGACACTAGACAACTGTTGTCTCCCAAGATATCAAGACTCTCAGAACCACTGCTCTTATTTGAAGTCACTGTATTTGAATGGAAACCTCTGAGGGAATGTAACCTGAAAATTCAGGTTTACCTCCTTGCATTCCTTCCTGTCTTTTCTTGGATCTTGATCCAGTAGGTGTCCACTTTGATGCTATTTATCTCTTAGCACTTTGATGGTTAGAGAATATATATATTTTTATGCTTATCTTTCTTATGTACTTGCCTTCAGTGGAGGGTTGGTGCAAATGACATAGTCACCAATTACTAAAAGTGGAAATCCTGCTTGTACTTTAGATTAGTGTGTCTGTGTAATACTGGTTTCCATTAGAAGATTTAAGAGATACATGCTTTTTATATAACACTTTTTCTAGCCTTATTTGATAAAACATATATGCATATGTATACATTTGTGTGTATATATTCATACACATATTTTATAATAAACTCCTTTGTATTAAAGTATGGAAGATTTTAACGGACAGAACACATAATTCTGGGGGCACCTGGGTGGCTCAGTGGGTTAAAGCCTCCGCCTTCAGCTCAGGTCATGATCTCAGGGTCCTGGGATCGAGCCCCACATCAGGCTCTCTGCTCAGCGGGGAGCCTGCTTCCTCCTCTCTCTCTCTCTCTGCCTACTTCTCTGCCTACTTGTGATCTCTGCCTGTCAAATAAATAAATAAAATCTTTAAAAAAAAGAACACATAATTCTAAAGACCTGTAAAATATTTTTATTTTTTTAAAAGAATTTATAGGTATGAATCCTGTAACAGAATTCTGGTGTAGTGTAATCTAGTGCTTCTCCAAGTAATTTACTGTCCAAAGGTTGGTTTGTTTGTTTTGCCTAATGCCTGCAATATTCTATGGAATTAGTATTCTATGGAATAGACTTTATTAAATGCTGATTATTATTTTTTTTTACTTTTTATTTTCAAATGTAGCCTGTTAACATTACTATTAAATGTAATAGTTAAATTCTATGAGATTTACTGCTTCGGAGAGTTAGCAAGTAAAATATAAGTAGAATGGCTGATATTTTAATTATAGTTCATTCCTGTATTAGTTTGGTTGGGCTACCATAACAAAATACCATAAACTGAGTGGCTTAAACAACAAATTTGTTGTGTCATGGTTTCAGAAGCTAGAAGTCAGGATCCAGGTGTCAGAAGAAATGCTTTTTTCTGACATCCAGCAGGAAAAATCTATTCCATGCCTCTCCTTCAGCTTTGGGTGGTTTGCTGGCAAGCTTTGGCATTCCTTGTCTTGCAGAAGAATCACCTGATTTCTGCCTTCACTTTCACATGGCATTCTCCCTGTGTCCATGTGTCTGTGTCCAAATTTTCTGTCTCTATAAGGTTACCAATCACATGATAATCAAAATTTTTTAAGCTACATGATAGATTTTTTTTAAGCCGCATGATCCAGATTGATTAGGACCCACTCTAATGACCCCATTTTAACTAATTACATCTATAGTAGCCCTATATCCAAATAAGCCATGTAGTGGATACTGGAGTTAAGGACTTCATATATGAAATTTGGGGGACACAATTCATATCAATAGTTTTTCAAAAAGAAGAAATTCTCATTATGTAAATTCCTTTAAATCTGTCTTCTAAAGTAAAAGGTAAGAAGGTTAGATTACTATTGAAGGTAGGGGCTCTGGTTATTTAGAGATGGAAGGAGGCCTGCATACTGGGAATAAGATCATAGGGAAATTATAAAAATGGTAAAGAGGAAATGTTTTCTTAGAAAATAATTAATACATTAAAATATTTTGGAAATTTATCTTCTAACTACATTATAGTTAAATATCAGTAAAAGATTTATCAATTCTACATTCTGACATGTTATATTTGCTATTTTATGCTTAAAAATACAACTCCTTTAAATTATATTGTATCCAAATTCAATAGCTATTCTATCTATAAATTATTCAACTATAGCATTTTAGGATCTGTTCAGTCTGGAATAACCTCAAAGAACATATGGAGAGTGTCTGTTTAGTAATGTAGAACACCTGGCACAAAATATGTGTAGAATGCAGCCTTAATACACTCTGCAGAGCTTCTAAGTAAAACCTCTGTTACTCAATAAACAGGAAGCATATGTTATCTTATGAAAGTAACTCAAAATTAGGCAACCTGTAAGGTAAGAATTCCTATGACAAAAAGACTAGACTTACTAAGCACTCGAGAGCAAGGTTCTCATTCATTTTTATTTTTCCAAGTTCCTGGCATGGAGAACTGTGAATGGTGAGTGTTGAATATATGTTGATGAAATATTTTGATTGAAGAAAAATGAATGAATTATGGTGTTAGGCAAATATGGTACTCATTTTTAGCTACTTTTATTATCAATTATCTTATATATACCAAAGTTATTAACATATTCATTATGATATTTGTAAGTTAAGGACAATGAAGTTTGAAATATTTTATCTATTAAAAGGCAATAATTATACCTAGATTAGAAAGTACAAAGTAAGAATGAGAAATAAAACTGCTACTTTATTATTGGCCATTATTATATTTTACCTAGGTGAAAAGAACTGCTTTATAAATGATCTACTTAAATTAATCATGCCCTCCTCCAGTCCATTCTCAGTCCAGGAGCTGGCACAATCACTAAAAATCCAGTGAAAGTCTTACGCTATTCAAAGCCCTCTAGTTTTTTTCCTATGGCAGAAGAATAAACCCCAGAAATCTTGGAACAAATTAAGATCCTCCACAGTCTATGTCTTTATCTTTGCCAGATGTGATGGTTAATTTAATGTAGTAACTTGACTGTGACAAGGGATGACCAGGTTAAACATGACTTCTGGTTGTTAGCATTTGAATTGGTGGACTGAAGAAAGCAGACTGCCCTTCCTATTGAGCGTGATCCAAATACAAATCTTATATATGGAGAGAGGTGAAAGCTAACTTCTATGAGTTTTATTTCTCTGGAGAACCCTGACCAACACAACTAAGAATCCGTATTCCTATCTTACTAAACAATTCTCCACGGAAAGCTCCATGCTCTTTTCTGCAGAGGATATACCACAATGTATGTGCCCTGGAATAGACAGCCTTCCAGATATATTCTTCCTTTAAAGATCTTATTTATTTGAGAGAGAGACAGAGTATAAGTGTGAGGATGAGCAAGGGCAGGGACAGAGGGACAAGCAAACTCCAAGATGAGCATGGAGCTAAAGTGGGGCTTAATCCCAGGATCCTGGGATTATCACTTGAGCTGAAATTAAGAGTCAGGTGCTTAACTGACTGAGCCCCTCAGGCATCTCCCACCCACAGATCTGTTCTTATTTCCTCACCTACCTATTTCTTTTCTCTCTGACTCATTTGATTAAATATTATCTTTCAAATTAATTTTTCTTTCTTTTTATGATTGTTTTTAGTTATGTAAAACATATTCCACAAAATTTGTACCAATATTAAAATTTGATTTCAGCTGGGTAAAGATAGTGTCTTGTAGTAAAACAGTCTGATAGCAAAAGAATCATGGAAGTTTACATTGAAGGGCAGCAAACTGCAACAGGGAAACGGGTCATTTCTAAAGTAAGCTCACAGAAGATCCAATTTAATCTTGTTTGGCATATTTCCTTTTGTACATTAGGTGATAGGTCTTTTCTTAAAAAAATTTTTTCTCCAGCTTACTGGAGTGACTAGCCAAGAGAAGGAAATTATAATTCAATGCCTCAATAAATGATACTTCTATAGATCCTGGTGATGTGCATGATGCCTATTCCTTTAGTTACAGATTATTCCCTTCTAACAGGAAGTCTCCTATTTCTGATATCATGATTTCCTTTTCAAAAATGGGATTGTAATACAATATCCAATTTCCCAGCATGTAATAAAAATTATTTTTCTTTTAACAGAATTCTTGGTCTATGGAGATTGGATAATGGATAATTCTGAGATACTAAATTTTCTAAAATGTTACTTGTATTACCAGAAAATTCTAGCTCTGTTGTCCAAAGGTATCATATCTCAGATAATACTAATTCTTAGCTTTATTTCAGAGACCTATTTTTCAGTCTTGGCTATACACTAGAATCATTGGAGAGCTTGTTTTGTTTTGTTTTGTTTTGTTTTGTTTTGTTTTTAAGGCAAGTGTTTGGGCCATATACCAGACCATTTAAATTGTGGTCCCACAGAGTGAGATTGAGGTAGGGATATTTCTTATAAGCTCCTTCAACTGATAACAAAGTGAAGCCAAAAGTGAATAGCAGTATCTTAGGGTCTATATCTAGTCAAAAATCAGTATCACTTGCCCAGGTTTTAATTCCAAATTTATTAATGCCCCAGAAGGTTCTGGTACTGAGTTTCTTTTTCCCCTTTTTTATTTTTTTAAAGATTTATTTGAGGGGGACCCAGGGAAAGCCAGGGGGACCCAGGAGGAGTGAATCTCAAGCAGACTTCCTGCTGAACACAGAGCCTGAGGCAGGGCTTGATTTCATGATCCAAGAAATCATGACCTTAGCTGAAATAGTCAGCTGCTTAACTGATTGAGCCACACAAGTGCCCCTCTTCCCCCCCCCCTTTAGTTTTTTTTTCTCATTTCCAAAAAGAGATAGCAATGGGGAGAAGTATAAGATTTAAATGAAGGGCACCTATGATACATTGCTAAGAGGGGATTGGTGGTACTGTTGTTGAAATTTTATTTTTAATTTTTTTAAAAGACTTTATTTATTTGTCAGAGAGGGAAAGAGCACAAGCAGGGGGAGCAGAAGGCAGAGGAAGAAGCAGGGTCTCTTATGAGCAAGGAGCCTGATGCAGGACTCGATCCCAGGACCCTGGGATCATGACCTGAGCCAGAGGCAGATGCTTAACTGCCTGAGCCACTGAGGTGTCCCCAAATTTTATTTTTTAAAATTATGTGTTTAAAATTAAGAACATTTCAAGCAATCAGAATTGCTGTACGTGGCTGTATGAGTTTCCAATCATTGCTATTTTAAGATTTAATTGAGCTGGAGGAAATATTAATAGATTACTTGCTTTACACTTCTATTTTTATTAAATTAAGGTATTTTTGTTGTTTTTAATGCAAAATGTGTAACTGAGGCAACAGACAGGTGAAATAGCTTTCTTAGTGACATGACAGTAGTGAAGTATGTTGTATCAGATTCCATATCCTTGTCCCTCTACAGTTTGTATCACCATGCCTTGTGTTTTGGATTACTATACAGACTTTTTCATCCTTACACAGTGACCTCAGATTAAAATGACCTTCTTACTGGATACTAATATTTCAAACTGTATAAAAGTAATCTTCCCATCTAAGCTTAAATAATTCATGTTTACACTGCTTTACTACTGATCTCTCCTGATATCCTTACAAATTGCATCCTTTGACCTTCATTCCAGTTTTGTCTTTCTATATCCACTGATCCTGAATACTAGCACAGTCCCTTGGATTCATTCTCTGATTTTGATTGGCTAATCCTGGGCCCTAAATCTAACTAGTTATGGCTTGTCACTAGGAATATCCTAGGAATATAATAGGAAACAATGCCTTCCGTTCTAATAGCAAATACATTGTTTAATGAAAAATCAGGCTGTTGGGTCAAGTAAGTGATGCCTTGCAAAGAATGCCTTGAAAAATCTCAGGAGTTTGTTCATATCCATCTTAGTTATCACCATAGGCCATGTTTTTCCCTTAAAAAATAAATGATTTCTGTCTTATTATGGTAGAGTTCTAAAAGTTGAAATTTAAATAAGAGTTGCTCCCAATATTAGTGACCCTAAATAATGTTTAATTTAGCTTAAATTATGAGTAAATTATTTCCAAACTAGTTTAAAAGTTAATGAGATAATAATCACCCAGGAGGGAACAGCATGGTATAGTAGTATAAAACAGCAGCAGCTTGGCTAGTTTGTGTATTTTCTCTCATTCCAGATCTCATACATGCTTAATTGGCTTAAAACATTATGGTTCAGATAGACTCAAGGTCACTAAATAGTCTCTCATGGTTCATCTCCCCCTCCAATTTCCCCCAAATCTCCTCTCCTCTCCATCTCCCCATGTCCTCCGTGTTATTTGTTGTGCTCCGCAAATAAGTGAAACCATATGATAATTGACTCTCTCTGCTTGACTTATTTCACTCAGCATAATCTCTTCCAGTCCCGTCCATGTTGCTACAAAAGTTGGATATTCATCCTTTCTGATGGAGGCATAATACTTCATAGAATATATGGACCACATCTTCCTTATCTAATCATCCGTTGAAGGGTATCTTGGTTCTTTCCACAGTTTGGCGACTGTGGCCATTGCTGCTATAAACATTGGGGTACAGATGGCCCTTCTTTTCACCACATCTGTATCGTTGGGGTAAATACCCAGTAGTGCAATTGCAGGGTCATAGGGAAGCTCTATTTTTAATTTCCTAAGGAATCTCCACACTGTTTTCCAAAGTGGCGGCACCAACTTGCATTTCCACCAACAGTGTAAGAGGGTTCCCCTTTCTCCACATCCTCTCCAACACATGTTGTTTCCTGTCTTGCTAATTTTGGCTGTTCTAACTGGTGTAAGGTGGTATCTCAATGTGGTTTTAATTTGAATCTCCCTGGTGGCTAGTGATGATGAACATTTTTTCATGTGTCTGATAGCCATTTGTATGTCTTCATTGGAGAAGTGTCTGTTCATATCTTCTGTGCAGAAGCTTTTGATCTTGATGAAGTCCCAAAAGTTCATTTTCACTTTTGTTTCCTTTGCCTTTGGAGACATGGCTTGAAAGAAGTTGCTGTGGCTGATGTCGAAGAGGTTACTGCCTATGTTCTCCTCTAGGATTCTGATGGATTCCTGTCTCACGTTGACGTGACATGATACTTTATATCGAAAACCCAAAAGACTCCACCCCCAAACTACTAGAACTCATACAGCAATTCAGTAACATGGCAGGATACAAAGTCAGTGTACAGAAATCAGTGGCTTTCTTATACACTAACAATGAAAATACAGAAAGGGAAATTAGAGAATTAATTCCATTTACTATAGCACCAAGAACCATAAGATACCTGGGAATAAACCTAACCAAAGAGGTAAAGGATCTGTACTCGAGGAACTACAGAACACTCATGAAAGAAATTGAAGAAGACACAAAAAGATGGAAGACCATTCCATGCTCTTGGATCGGAAGAATAAACATTGTTAAAATGTCTACTGCCTAGAGCAATCTATACTTTTAATGCCATTCCCATCAAAATTCCACTGGTATTTTTCAAAGAGCTGGAGCAAATAATCCTAAAATTTGTATGGAATCAGAAGAGACCCCGAATCGCTAAGGAAATGTTGAAAAACAAAAATAAAACTGGTGGCATCTCATTACCTGATTTCAAGCTTTACTACAAAGCTGTGATCACCGAGACAGCATGGTACTGGCATAAAAACAGAACACAGACCAGTGGAACAGAGTAGAGAGCCCACATATGGACCCTCAACTGTATGTTCAAATAATCTTTAACAAAGCAGGAAAAAATATACAGTGGAAAAGACAGTCTCTTCAATAAATGGTGCTGGGAAAATTGGACAGCTATATGTAGAAGAATGAAACTCGACCATTCTCTTACACCGTACACAAAGATAAACTTGAAATGGATAAAAGACCTCCTTGTCTTTTATTTTACCAAGTTGTTCAAAGAAAAGTAATCCAAGAGGTAGTATTTTGTAAGAAGATTTGTGAAAACATTGAGAACAGTGTGCAAATGAAAAATAGAAAAGTTTTCTGAGACAGAATCATCCAAAGATGAGTGGAGTTTATTACAATATTAAAAAAGTAATAATAGCATTTTCTTATACCAATGTGGTTGTAAAAAAGTTAGTCTGGGGCGCCTGGGTGGCTCAGTGGGTTAAAGCCTCTGCCTTCAGCTCAGGTCATGGTCTCAGGGTCCTGGGATGGAGCCCCCGCATCTGGCTCTCTGCTCAGCAGGGAGCCTGCTTCCTCCTCTCTCCCTGCCTGTCTCTCTGACTACTTGTGATCTCTATCTGTCAAATGAATGAGTAAAATCTTAAAAAAAATTACAGTCTGAGCATATAACTTCCGTGGCATAATGCAGTAATTTAATTGATGCCTTCAGACCTTTTATGAATCTACCAACAGAGGGCAAATATACTTCACTATATTGGTATTAAAATTAGTGTGACACCAAAATAAACTCTATATCATTAGTGTAATAACATCTACTGTGAACTGCCCCAGACATGTAAAACCAAAGTTCTGGTATTTGATAATGGTAATTGATTTACCATTGTACTTTGTGTTAAGGGATATGTTTTCTCCCTATTGACTCTTTGCCCTAGCCTCCAATTCAGTTCATTGAGCCTCTTTAGCTCAGAAATAAACTTTTTTTGTACCTACTTACCAGCTCAAAACAAGTCCTTGTGAACTTAATAAAAATAGAAATGCTTTATAAACTTCTTAACTCTATTTGCGCTGGTAACTTCACTCTACATAGGCTTGTGGTATTTCTTTGGATCATGTTTTTAAGTTGCATATTTTCTAGATCTATCATTACATCACAAATTAATATCCTTTTGAACTTTTACTAAAATATTCCTCCAGCCTAATTATTTGTAACACTATCTAGGTCCCTTATTGAAAGATATTTTAAATCTCCTTTTCCTGTGTAGATAAAGAAGTAATCATTCAGGGTAGAGTCATGCTGGTAATAGAGCTGAATTTCTGCTGAGTTAGACATTTCCTTTCTAATTTGTGAATAAAGTTTAAGAGTAGAATTGATGGCTTTATTTTAGTTCCTGAGTTTGATTACTAATACTAGATAGGTCAATTCTTCTGGAGAACTAATGAGAAAATTTCCTTAACTAACAAGAAGTACCACATTTATAACTTGAAGTGAAGAATAAGACAAACTGTGTTATAATTTGGATGTGGGCATGACTGGCCACTGTGTTATTCTAATAGTTCCTAATGCATGATTCTGATTAGGCCTGAAAGCAAAATTTATTATTTGACCTAAGTAGATGAAACTGAATTCTAGAATCATCGGTATTTCATCTATTTTCATATAATGATATTTACATGTATGGTATAAAAGTGAGAGTGTTTTACATCTTGGATTTTTCATTTTATGTTTCATATATTTTCTACCTTAAGTACTTCTGAAAACATTTTTTGATTTATATTTTCCAACCTACTTTCTGCAATGGTCAAATATTTAGGTTTGGAACTTTTTTGTGATAACTTTTTTCTTTTCTTTTTTTTTTTTTTAAATATTTTATTTATTTATTTGAGAGAGAATGAGTGAGAGAGAGCATGAGAGAGGAGAAGGTCAGAGGGAGAAGCAGACTCCCCAAGGAGCTGGGAGCCTGATGCGGGACTCGATCCTGGAAGTCCGGGATCATGACCTGAGCCGAAGGCAGTCGCTCAACCGACTGAGCCACCCAGGTGCCCCGATAATTTTTTTCTTAACCTATACTTAGGATATATGCTAAGAAGGGTATATATGGATTCTTTATATATACATTGGTTTCCAAAAGGGTTTACCTAATTTGCATTTTTACTAGCAATGTGTATTAGTTTATTACTGAATATTTTCTATCATTTACTATTGTCTTTTAAAAATGGCAAATTTTCTAAATAAAATAGTCTCATTATTTTTAACTTGCGATTTTCATTATGTATAATTATATGCTGTATGTTTTGTTTATGTCTCATGTATAATAATTTGAGAATATTCCCTCTATTCATTTTTTATCAGGGTTATAGTATTTTAAATCTATTTTTGATAATCTCTCTTTTAAAGATGCAAATCCTTTTTACATATTGTTTTCTAATTTGGAGCAGAGATCAATGAGATAGAAACTAGAGATACAGTAGAACACATCAACAAAACTATAAGGTGGTTTTTGAAACAATTAATAAGATCGATAAACCATTGGCCAAACTAATCCAAAAGAAAAGAGAGAGGACCCAAATTAATAAAATTATGAATGGAAAGTGAGAAATCACAACTAACTCAGGGAAATAGAAACAATCATCAGAAATTATTATCAACAGGGGCACCTGGGTGGCTCAGTGGGTTAAAGCCTCTGCCTTCAGCTCAGGTCATGATCCCAGGGTTCTGGGATCGAGCCCCGCATCAGGCTCTCTGCTCAGCAGGGAGCCTGCTTCCTCCTCTCTCTCTGCCTGCCTCCCTGCCTACTTGTGATCTCTGTCTGTCAAATAAATAAATAAAATCTTAAAAAAAATTATTATCAACAGTTATATGCCAATAAGTTAAGCAACCTAGACGAAATGGATGTGTTCCTGGAAACCTACACACTTCCAAAACTGAATCAGGAAGAAATTGACAACCTGACTAGACCAGTATCTAGTAACAGATTGAAGCAGTGATCAAAAATCTCCCATAAAACAAGAGCCCAGGGCCTGATGGATTCCCTGGAGAATTCTACCAAACACTCAAAGAAGAAATAATACCTATTCTGAATCTATTTCAAAAAATAGAAGCAAAAGGAAAACTTCCAGATTCTTTTTATGAAGCCAGCATTACCCTGATCCCCAAACGAGGCAAAGACCCCACCAAAAAGGAGAATTTAAGACCAATATCTCTGATGAATATGGATGCCAAGATTCTCAACAGGATCATAGCTAATAAGATCCAACAGTACACTAAAAAGATTATCCACCATGACCAGGTGGGATTTATCCATGGGATGCAGGGGTGGTTCAACATTCACAAATCAATCAATGTAATGGAAAAAATCAGTAAGAGAAGAGAGAAGAACCACATGGTCCTCTCAATTGATGAAGATAAAGCATTTGACAAGATACAGCATCTGTTCCTGATTAAAATGATTGAAAGTATAGGGATAGAGGGAACATTCCTCAACTTCGTAAAATCTATCTATGAAAACCTACAGCGAATATCATCCTCAATGGGGAAAAGCTGGCAGCCTTCCCTTTGAGATCAGGAACACGACAAGGATGCCCACTCTCACCACTCTTTTTCAACATAATATTAGAAGTCCTAGCAACAGCAATCAGACAACAAAAAGAAATAAAAGGTATTCAGATTGGCAATGAAGAAGTCAAACTCTCTCTCTTCACAGATGACATGATACTATATATGGAAATCCCAAAAGACTCCACCCTAAACTACTAGAACTCATACAGCAATTCAGTAATTCAGTAAGCAGTGGCAGGATATTAATTTTGTCATGTTTTCATGGGCAGAATTCTTATTATATAACAATTATTTTTATAAATGATTACATATAATTGTAACTATTATAAGATAGAGTATTTTTATTATATAGATATATTATCCCTATTTCTTTAAAGTCTTATATAAAATCTAGAATTAAACTTTTAGAAAACTTAGAAAAACAGTTTTAAAAAGAATGAAATAGATTCATTATTTTGATACCTGTTCATAGAGATTGACTCATTTTGAAATACTGATAAAGTTCTACTCAGTGAGGCCTGTTGGAGACTAGATTAATTATTATACTCTGCCAACCTCATCCCCACTTTGCTTTACTCTCCCCTGTTATTTAGTCTCCTTACTTAGTTATTTCTTTTTTCTCATGACTATCATTGCTTCCTAACATACTACATACTTTATCTGTTATTCATATTCTCTCTCCTCCATCTCTCAATAGAATATAAATTGAAGACTGGTATCTTTGTTTTGTTCTCTGTTTGCCTAAGGCTGAATTCCCAGAAATAGTAGAATGGTGCTTACCAGGGACTGGGAGACCAGGGGTATTGGGGATATGTTGTTAACGGTAACAATTGGCAACTAGAAGATGAATAAGTGCTGGAGGTCAAATGTATAGCATCGTGATTATAGTCTATATCTATATCTATTTCCTATATCTAGGAAATTAGGTCGTAAAAGTTCTTACCACACACACAAGAAAAGGTAATTATGTGAGGTTTTTGAGGTGTTGAACAGTGGTAATCATATTGCAATATATGTGTCCTGTCAACATGTAGTACACCTCAGACTCACACAATGTTATATTTGAATAAAAATATGTCCATGCCCATTAAATAAAATTAGTTAAAAACTAAAATTAATCTAAGTTTATTAATTTTTAAAATCATCTTAACTACATTCCAAAAGGAAAAATTATTGAGACTATAAGAGTATTTGAATAACTTAGGTATTGAGGAGACCTACATAATTCCTGTGAGGCTTAAGAAAGAGATCCCAAAATAGAATCTATTATGCTTTTTATCATTAGTGGAAGATTGACCAACTGGGACTTGCATTGGATTCTAATTGCCAAACTCTGCCAAGAAGCAAAGTTTTACTAAAGGAAGCCAATTTTATTTTATTATTCAGATCTAAACTTTTATAATCTATTAAATTTTATAATCATAGAAGCTCTAGTCTTTGAATTGAAGAGAATAGTGATGTGAGAAATCCTCAGACATTTTGTCATATTGCAGTTTCAGTCTTTTAAAGAAAAAAGCTTCTGTTGAGTGATGTGACACCACTTACTTTGATGTATGTGGAAGATGACTAAAATCTAGGAATCAGAAAGTAGATTGATAGTTAGCCAATTTATAAAAATATTCCATTTAATTTCCAAACACTTCATTATAAGGCAACCTCATTTAAAAAAAACCATTTTTAAACTTCTTGTATCTTATGTTGACTGAATGG
The DNA here is from genome assembly GCA_004024625.1 of Mellivora capensis. Taxonomy (NCBI): domain Eukaryota; kingdom Metazoa; phylum Chordata; class Mammalia; order Carnivora; family Mustelidae; genus Mellivora; species Mellivora capensis. The sequence continues at coordinate 15,456 of PISX010028056.1, forward strand.
CATTTCTTCAGTTCAAGTGGAATACTGAGTTACATCTTTTTTTTTAAACTTATAGAATTTGTGTGTGTGTGTGTGTATGTGTGTGTGTATTTCAATTTTAATTCCAGTAGAGTTATTACAGTGTTAGTTTCAGGTGTACAATATAGTGATTCAGCAATTGTGTACATTACTCAGTGTTCATCATAAGTGTACTCTTAATCCCCTTCACTTATTTCTCCCATCCGCCATCACCCTCCCCTTGGGTAACCTTCAGTTTGTTCTTTCATTGAGTCTGTTTCTTGGTTTGTCTTCTTTTTTCCCTATGTTCATTTGTTTCTTAAATTCCACATATGAGTGAAATCATGTGGTGTGTGTTTTTCTCTGACTGGCTTATTTTGCTTAGCATTCTTGAGGTCCATCCATGTTGTTGCAAATGCAAAGATTTCATTCTTTTTATGGATGAATAATATTCCATTGTGTATATACACAACATCTTTATCCAGTCATCAGTTGATGAACACTTGGGTGCTTCCATAATTTGGCTATTATAAATAATACTACAATAAGTATAGGGATATATATGTATCTTTTTGAATTAGCATTTTATATATTTTTTATTTTATTTGACACAGAGAAAGAGAGAGTGTAAGTGAGAATGAGTGCAAAGCAGGGGGAGCTGCAGAGGTAGAGGGCGAAACAGGCCCCCACCGAGCAGGGAGTCCAGTGTGGGGCTCAATCCCAGGACTCCAGGACCATGACCTGAGCTGAAGGCAGATGCTTAACCAACTGAACCAGCCAGGCGCTGCATGTTTTTTTTTTTTTTTTAATTCTTTGGGTAAATACTCAGTATTGGAATTACTGAATAATATGGTAATTATATTTTAAATTTTTTGAGGAACCTCCATACTTTGTCCTACAGTGGCTGCACCAATTCCTACCAATGTGTAAAAGGATTCCCCTTTCTCCACATCCTCGCCAATTCTTATGTTGTTGATTTTAGCCATTCTGACAGATGTGAGGTGACATCTCATTGTGGTTTTGATTTGCATTTTGCTCATGATGAGTGATGCTGAGCCTCTTTTCATGTGTATGTTGGCCATATGGATGTCTATTTTGAAAAAAAAGTCTCTTCAGGTGCTCTACTCACTTTTTAATTGGATTATTATTTTGGGGGAATGTTGATTGTATAAATTCTTTATATATTTTGGATACTAACCCTTTATCACATATGTCATTTGGAAATGTCTTCCCCCATTCTGTGGGTTGCCTTTTTTGTTGTTGTAGATTGTTTCCTTTGCTGTGCAGAAGTTTTTTATTTTGATGTAGTTCCAATAGTTTATTTTTGCTTTGTTCCCTTGCCTCAGGAGACATACCTATAAAAATGTTTCTATAGCCAATGTCAGAGAAATGACTGCCTTTGTTCTCTTTTAGGATTGTTATGGTTTCAGGTCTCACATTCAGGTGATTAATCCATGTTGAGTTTATTTTTGTGTATAAGAAATTGGTCAAGTTTCGATAGGAGGACAAGATGGCGGGGAACTAGGAGGAGGCGCTGGTTCAACCTGTCCCCTAAAGTGAGCTGATTACCTACCAAGGAACTACAATCACTCATGAAATCAGCCTGAGATCAGAATTATACTCGTCAGGATCTCTATGGGGGCAGAAGACGCCAGTGGGCAAGTAAAGCGGAGTGAGAACGTTGGACTGGTATGGGAAGATAAACAAAAGGGGGAGGAAGCCACCAGAAGCGACCCATTGGAAAGTAATACCCCAGTACAAGAGTCTTCTGCATCTGGGGACCAGCATTAACTTGAAGTCTGATAGAAAGCACTCAAAAAGAGCAAAGGATCGCAGGGGGAAATTGTGGGAATTGGAAGAGTTAGGGACAGGGGCTTAAGTCCCCCACAGAGGACAGACACCTCTGGCGCTGAGCCAGAGAGAGTGCAGCAGAGAAACCAGGTCTTGGTCCCTGAGCCATGAGGAGACCTCCTAAGGGCGCTTGGTGTGTGGCAGGGGCTGGGACCCTCGCGGGGCAGAAACAGCCTTTTTGCAGTCCCCACGTGTGCCCGGCGGCGCTGCGCTAGCAGAGCCTGAGACGAGCTCCACCCCCTCCCCTGAGAGAGGTGCACAGCGGCGGCAGCTGTGCACTCTCACACCGGGAAAGTCTGAGCACTCCCAGCCGGGGCCAGCAGGAAAATCTCAGGGTGCTTTCGCTGCTTGGAACCTTTCTTGCGGTCTGGAGCTGCCCAGACAGCTGCCGCTGTTGTGGTTTTGAGTACAAGCAGGACATACAGGTGTACCCAGAGATCGCGGCTGGGAACCTGCTCTGCAGCACCCAGAGGGGAACGGACTGGGGCTTCTCTCTGGGAGGGAGGTCTGGGTGCAGTTTGCTTTCCTCTAAACCTCCAAGAACCACCAGGAGGTGCCAAGGGGAGAGAAAACAAACAAACAGACATAAAACCTCTGGAGAACAAAAGCCTAAAGGCCCGGTTACCTCAGAGCCCACCCCCTGGAGGGGGGTGGGAGGACTTAATGCAGGAAACACCGCCTGAAAACCCACGCAGCAGGCCCCTCCCCCAGAAAGCCAACCTGCCAAGAAGAGAACAATCATAGTTCTACTACTTCAGAGATACAACGTTTAATTTTTAATTCGTTCCCACAATTCTGGTTCATTTTTAAATTTTTTAAAATCTTTTTTATTTTTTATATAGATTTTTTTAGCCTATTTACCATCACAGTGAGATGTCCAGTACATCAAATTCCATAATAACCTTTAACCTGAACTTTTTGATACATATACCCATGTTTTTCTTTTGCTTTTCTACTAAAAAAAATTTTTAAATTTCACTTTAGTTTAGATCATTCTTTTCTTTACTTTTATTTGCTAATATTCATATAGAGTTAAACTTCAAGGTAATCCCCTTTCCCCAATCAATGCTACCCCTATAGGTAAACCAATTTTTAATCCCCTGTTATCTTAGGAAAGTTGTATCCTTTAAAAAAGATATCAAGATACATCCAGGAAGAATCAAAATAACCTTCCTCGCCCACACTGAGAATTTACAACCACTCTCCCATCTTTTTCTCCTACCAGTATTTTTGTATATTTGTGTTTGTCCTGGTAGTATATAAATCTTATACCTAGGGTTCTTTTTTTTTGTTTGTTTGTCTGTTTTTTTCTTTGTTTTGCTTCTACATATATATATGTACATATTTTTTTTTCTTCTCTTGTCATATACTTTTATTAGTTTTTTTTGTTTGTCTGTATTTGTTTTTATAATTCACAAACCTTACCTTGGGCCCATTTGGGCTGAGCCTTCACTTTTATCCTTCTTTCTTTTTCCTGTCTCTCTCTCTCTCTTTCTCTCTCTCTTTTTTTCTGCTTTCTCTCTTTCTTTTTTTCTTTCATTTGGGTGGGGACTCTTGATTGCTCAGAAGCATTCCAGGGTGCACCTTCACTGCACCAAGGTCGATACATCCAGCTACAAAAATTCAGCCATCTCTCACCAAAATGACTAGGAGGAGGAATGCCCAGCAGAAGAAAAATTCAGAGGATGGGCCCTCTGCAAGAGAGCTAATGGCTACCGACATAGACATTATGTCGGAAAGGGAATTCAGGCTAACAATTATCCAGGCAATAGCAAGGTTGGAGAAAGCCATGGACGACCAAATGGAATTGATTAGGGCAGAACTGAAAGCCACCAGGGATGATGTTCACAATATTAGGTCAGAACTGAAAGCCACCAGGGATGATGTTCACAATATTAGGTCAGAACTGAAAGCCACCAGGGATGATGTTCACAATATTAGGTCAGAACTGAAAGCCACCAGGGATGATGTTCACAAGGCTCTCAATGAGTTCCAATCTGATCTAAATTCTCTAAAAGCTAGGGTAACTGAGACAGAAGACAGAAATAGTGATCTGGAGGACAAACAGATAGAGAGAAAGGATCAGGAGGAAGCCTGGAACAAATAGCTTAGAAGCCATGAAAACAGAATCAGGGAAATAAATGATGTCATGAAATGTTCCAACATCAGAATTATTGAATACCTGAGGGGAGGAGAAAGAAAGAAGTCTAGAAGATATTGTTGAACACGTTCTTCATGAAAATTTTCCAAATATCGCAAATGGAAAGAGCATTCGTGTACTAGAGGCAGAACGGTCCCCCCCGCCAAGATTTTAGATTCTCGAAACACCTCGAGACATCTGATAGTAAGAATGAGGAATTATAATTCTAGAGAAACTCTCTTGAAGGCAGCTAGGACAAAGAAGCTCCTTACATACAGAGGAAAGCCCATCAGAATAACGTCAGAACTGTCCACAGCAACCTGGCAACCTAGAAATGCTGGCAAGATATATTCAGAGCACTAAATGAGAAGATCATGCAGCCAAGAATGACATTCAAAATGGATGGAGATATAAATAGTTTCCAAGACCGGCAAGGCTTAAAAGAGTTTGCAAACACCAAGCCGACATTGCAGGAAATATTAAGGGGGGTTCTATAAAAGAGGAAAAACCCCAAGATATCATTGTACAGAAATATAGAGACAATCTACAGAAAGAAAGACTTCAAAGGTAACACGATGTCAATAAAAACATATCTATCAATAATCACTCTCAATGTGAATGGCCGAAATGCACCCATAAAACGACACAGGGTTGCAGATTGGATAAAACGACAGGACCCATCCATATGTTGTCTACAGGAGACCCATTTCAAACCTAAGGATACACCCAGATTGAAAGTGAAGGGATGGAGAAACATCTTTCATGCCAATGGGCCTCAAAAGAAGGCCGGGGTAGAGATTCTCATATCAGATAAATTAGATTTTAAGCTAAAGACTGTAGTCAGAGATACAGAAGGACACTACATCATTCTTAAAGGGACTATCCACCAAGAAGATCTAACAATTGTAAATATCTATGCCCCCAATATAGGAGCAGCCAATTACATAAGAAAACTATTAATCAAGATAAAGAGTCATATTGATATGAATACATTGATAGTAGGAGATCTTAACACACCTTTCTCAGTAATAGACAGATCATCCATGCAGAAAATCAATAAAGAAACAAAAGCATTGAATGACACATTGGACCAAATAGACCTCATAGATATATAAACAACATTCCACCCTAAAACAACAGAATACTCATTCTTCTCAAGTGCACATGGAACCTTTTCCAGAATAGACCACATACTGGGCCACAAATCACGACTTAACCGATACCAAAAGGTTGAGATTATTCCCTGCATATTCTCAGATCACAGTGCTTTGAAACTGGAGCTCACCCACAAGGAAAAGTTTGGAAGGAATTCAAACACCTGGAAGCTAAAGACCACCTTGCTTAAGAATGCTTGGATCAACCAGGAGATCAAAGAAGAGCTTAAACCATTCATGGAAACCAATGAGAATGAAGACACATTGGTCCAAAACCTATGGGATACAGCAAAGGCGGTCCTAAGGGGGAAATACATAGCCATCCAAGCCTCCCTCAAAAAAATTGAAAAATCCAGAATACAACAGCTGTCTCTACACTTTAAAGAACTGGAGAATCAACAACAAATTAAACCAACTCCACGCACAAGAAGGGAAATAATCAAGGTCAGAGCAGAGATGAATGAGGTAGAAACTAGAGATACAGTAGAACGTATCAATGAAACCAGAAGCTGGTTTTTTGAAAGAATCAATAAGATCTATAAACCATTGGCTGCACTAATCCAAAAGAAAAGAGAGAAAGCTCAAATTAATAATATCATGAATGAAAAGGGAGAGATCACAACTAACACCAAGGAAGTAGAAACAATCATCAGAAGCTATTATCAACAGTTATATGCCAATACGTTAAGCAACCTAGATGAAATGGATGCATTCCTAGAAAAATATAAACTCCCAAATTTGAACCATGAAGAAACTGACACCCTGAATAGATCGATATCTAGTAATGAGATTGAAGCAGTGATCAAAAACCTCCCAAAAAACAAGAGCCCAGGACCTGATGGATTCCCTGGGGAATTCTACCAAACTTTCAAAGAAGAAATAACACCTATTCTCCTGAAGCTGTTTCAAAAAATTGAAGCAGAAGGAAAACTTCCATACTCTTTTTATGAAGCCAGCATTACCCTGATCCCCAAACCGGGCAAAGACCACACCAAAAAGGAAAATTTCAGTCCAATATCACTGATGAATATGAATGCTAAGATTCTCAACAAGATCCTAGCAAACAGGATCCAACAGCACATTAAAAATATGATCCACCATGACCAGGTGGGATTCATCCCTGGCTTACAAGGCTGGTTCAACATTCGCAAGTCAATCAATGTGATAGAACAAATCAATAAGAGAAGAGAGAAGAACCACATGGTCCTCTCAATTGATGCAGATAAAGCATTTGACAAAATCCAGCATCCGTTCCTGATTAAAACGCTTCAAAGTATAAGGATAGAGGGAACATTCCTGAACTTCATAAAATCTATCTATGAAAGACCCACAGCAAACATCATCCTCAATGGGAAGAAGCTCCCAGCCTTCCCGTTGAGATCAGGAACACGACAAGGATGCCCACTCTCACCACTCTTGTTCAACATAGTATTAGAAGTCCTAGCAACAGCAATCAGACAACAAAGAGAAATAAAAGGTATCCAAATTGGCAAGG
>PISX010028057.1:0-22091 GCA_004024625.1 Mellivora capensis
TTTTTTTTTTTTTTAAGATTTTATTTATTTATTTGAGAGAGAGGCAGTGAGAGAGCATGAGCGAGGAGAAGGTCAGAGGGAGAAGCAGACTCCCCGTGGAGCTGGGAGCCTGATGCGGGACTCGATCCCGGGTCTCCGGGATCATGACCTGAGCCGAAGGCAGTCGTCCAACCAACTGAGCCACCCAGGCGTCCCAAAAGTTTTTGTTTTTTTTTAAAAAGGGTTGCTCAGTCATTAAGCATCTCCCTTCAGCTCAGGTCATGACCCCAGGGTTTTAGGATAGAGCCCTGCATCAGGCTCCCTGCTCAGCGAGAAGCCTGCTTCTCCCTGTCCCACTCCCCCTGCTTGTGTTTCCTCTCTCGTTGTCTGTCAAATAAACAAATATAATCTTTTTTTTTTTTTTTAAAACAAATATAATCTTAAAATAAAATAAAGACTATGGAAAAAAGTACCTTTCATATTCTAGGTTATTAGTTTGTTAAATGTTTTATTTCATGCTCTGAAAAAAAATGAAAATCAGGATATAGTAAGACAACTTTAGGGGCTAAGATGAGGAAATACCATTTGACTGAATTTTGTCTCATGTAATTTTAGGATTCAAAAATGTTCTATTTAAAGTTACCCAATACTCCAAAATATGACAGATTTATTTCTTTAAATTTGTCTAAACTACTGGGCAGAAAAAACTCTTATCATCTGGCCAGTTCTTACGGACGGATTCCTCTAATGATGAAGGAGCTAGTTTTACGACTGAACTACTTTAATAAAGCCACATTTGTGCGCTGAAACAAAGCACACCTCGCTTTCCCTAGAGTCTGGGTACATGTGGCCGCGCATATAAATCTACCCGTGAAAGCGGCACAGAGAAAACGGCATGAAGCGGCATCCAGCTACTTAGATGTCGTTTGTATTGCGGAAACATCTGTCTCCAAAGTATCTTTAAAAGCGCACCATGGCAAGAGCTAGCTGCTGGAGGGACAGGCTGGGAAAAGTGGCCAGTCGGCTACAGTGACATGTCATCAAGAGTATACTACACTGGAAATGCTGTTTAAGAAATCGAACTATGGGGGCGCCGTGGGTTAGTGGCTCAGTGGGTTAAAGCCTCTGCCTTGGGCTCAGGTCATGATCCCAGGGTCCCGGGATCGAGCCCCGCATCGGGCTCTCTGCTTAGCAGAGAGCCTGCTTCCTCCTCTCTCTCTACTTGTGATCTCTGTCTGTGATCTCTATTAAATAAAATCTTAAAAAAAAAAAAAAGAAATCAAACTGTCATCAGTTACAGATTCTGTTACAAGGAGTAGTCACTATGCTGAATGTAATGGCCACCACAGAAATAAAAAGATACAAACAAGAGCTTTGGATGGAAACATGGAGGGCCTCTCTTCCCACCAGCCCTTCCTTTCCCCCAGGAACAGAAGCACGAAGAACCGCAGAGAGCACCCACACAGCGGCCTTACTTACTTCGCTATTTTAAGCAGACTACAGACCCATCGAAGGGCTTTAACTCACGGCTCTGAGATCAAGAGTCAAGAGCTCTACCGACTGAACCAGCCAGGCGCCCCTCACCTGGCTCTTTTAAAGGTTCTGAACAAAAGAGCAAGTTGGCTGTGGCCTTTCAAATAAGACACTCTGGCACCCATTAGTGAGAGATTAAGAAAGAACAATCCAATCTTAGCTAGATTCAACTTCCAGGACATCTAACACTCTGCTCTAGGAAAATCTGGGATTATCCTCGTGAGCTGAGTCCCAAGCAACTCCCAGACTGTCCGTATTTACCCTCAAAACAGGAGGTGCTGCACAATTCGGACCGCTCCGTCACTGCGATGCCCGTCTGGTCCCGGAGCGGCACGGGCTCCACCCGAAGGTCGGCCCACACTCGACTTTCTCGGGGTCGACACCGGGGCAACAGCTGCCGCCCTCCCTGCTCCTGGCAGGGCCTTGTCCCTCAGGGGAGGTGGGGCAGGGCCAGCGTGAGAACCCTGGCTCCGGAGAACGCACTGCAGTCACGCAGCTCCTTCCATAACCTTCTGCCGTACGTCTCCTCTCAATGTTCCCGGGGACCCTAACCTTCCTTCTCCCTGCTCCTATGAAAACAGTCTGTATTTATTACTTTTATGGTCTCTCACAGCATTTTCTGAGAAAATATTTTACACATCACACTGTACCGATTTAAAGCACAGCTGGGGGCACTGAGGGGGCTCAGTCGGTGAAACGTGCCACTGACCTTGGGGTCACGAATTTGAGCTCCACAGTGGGCACAAACATTACTTCAATATAAAATCTTAAAAAAAATAATAAAGTAGGGCACCTGGGTGGCTCAGTGGTTAAGCGTCTGCCTCCAGCTAAGATTGTGATCCCAGGGTCCTGGGATCAAGCCCTGCATCGGGGTCCCTGCTCAGCGGGAAGCCTGCCTCTCTCTCTCCTGCTCCCCCTGCTTGTGTTCCCTCTCTCGCTGTGTCTCTCCCTGTCAAATAAATAAATAATTTTTTTTAAAGTAAAAAAAAATAAAAGTATAGCTTAGTGATTCTCTAATGAACACATATGACTTATGAGAACTTAAGCAGACCAACGATTTTTAACATTTAATGGTCTTCTCTAGAGCATCTTCAATTACCTTGAGGAACATTCTAAAACAATTTGATCCTCTGAAATTGGCAAAATGCAATGACTTGGTTCATCAACAGGAGACTAGAAGTTCTATGAGGCTTTAGAAAGACATGAACCAGAAGAAAGGCTCCTTCCAGGACCTTCTCAAAATTTATGTCTGATCCAGGGTAACCCACTGCCCCAAGACCCCCAAGGCTTCGGATGCATTAGTCAGAAGCACCCCACGGGGGGACCTGCAAGCAACACGTTTCCAGGAAGAGTGGCCTGGCTTCCCTGGCCTGTGCGCCTCCCCGCCAGACCAGCACTGCTGACCCTCGTAAAGCTACCGGCTACAGGGAGGACACTGACCAATGAGCACAAAGAAGAGAGTCTGTTTCTAACTCTGACCAAAATACCAACACAGCGTGGTGCTTCCTAAACGCTCAAAAGTAGTATGAAGGAAGAAGGAGAGAAATACCTCAAATGAATTTTGAGGCCCGTAAATTTCTAAAGTTACCAAATCATTTTCTACTGAGGAAACAGAAGAAAGGGACTGGATTTGCCTTGGACCGAAAGTGGGGGGGTAGGAAACCCCCAAACCAAAATGTGGTATGTTTGTTACATCGTTCCACAACATTCTGAAATGTTCATCACTGTACTCTTGGAGCACAGCACAGAGTGTAGCTGGCGCTCCTTAACAAAAGCATTGCAATTGTCTTTTTTCAAAAGCATTTTTTGAAACCAAGAACTGAAAGAAAGAAATGAAAGCTGTAGAGTATGCTGCAGCTTCGGAGGACTCATACTATACCGTGAATCGTGTCTGTCACCTGGAAACCAGAGTGCTCCAGGCACGATCGCATGGACAGCCTGCGGCAGAGAACACATGCAAGACAGCTAAAGTGGTACGTTACCCCCACGTGCCCTTCACGCCACCCAACACAAGGACATTCCTTCCCCGGACGGGTGGGCTGCAGTCACACCATTGCTCCAGGGGCCAGCAATCTGTAGCGGCTTCATGCTATAAATCCCAAACATTTAAGACCAGCAAGACAAAGACACTTTGCATATGTCAAAATTAGACACAGTAGTCTGCGATTTGTTTAGTTATCAGAAGAAGGCACCAAAGCAGGTATGGAAGGGCTGCAGACAGCGACTGGGCAACTACGTCTCGAGTATTAACTGAAGAAATATTAGGTTAGACCAAATGGGAACAGCAACACCGGAACGATGTGTTACTTCCGGGAGGGAAGCTGGACTACCTTAGGAATGGACAAAGTTACGCCACACTCAAAGTCCAAGGGGATTTTTTTTTTTTAAACGCAGAGGAAACAAAACAACTGAAACTCATGATGATCCTAGGAATGATGAGGACGTGTGCTCTCCCCGGTCTCCTGGGATAAAGCAGGGCTCTTTGCGAGGAAGCCTGCGTCCGGAGCTCTCTGCAATGTCCGTGAGCAGTCCATTTCTCCGTCTCCGATCCTCCAGTATGAACTATCTACAGGCTCTTCCCATAGTGTCTGTTTCCCATACTTGGCGGGGGGGGGGGGTTAATTTCTATTTCAACTGGGATTAAGAGAAAACAGGGAAGATGGCATTCTGCTTTCTGGATTTAAAACAGACCATGTCCCAGACTGCACTCCTTGGAGTCACGAATACATATCTGCGTTGTGCCTTGATGCCTTTAGTTTTATTATGGTTAGTACTCAACAAGCACTAGTATTAGCCTTCTACTACTCAAAGAACACACAAAAATGTTTTCTCAGACAACACTCGAGAGATCTTTGAGTGGATCAGACATTCATGCCCGTGAGACCGTTCCAACAGTGAGGCCAAATCTCTCCTTTCATGCACAGAAGGAACCGGCTCAACACTGTCACTATTCGGACAGAGGAAGGGACAAAGCAGCCCTCTGAGACTTCCGCCAACTGGCACAGGTTACACTGAACGAACAATACGTACTGACATTTGTGTCTTCCACAGTTCATGATAAATAAGCAAACGGGTTATTTGTAATCAGCCAAACTTGCTGCTTTGAAAAGGCTGCTTGCTACTGGACGCTGCGGAGCTCATGTGCCTTCCCAGCATCAGAAAGGAGAAAAACCAAGTTACATGTATAGCTTGCATTATCGTTTCAAGCTTCTAGCAATTTCATCTCTATCCACAGGGCAAAGGCTGAACCAGGACTTCTCAACTTCTATTAAACTATCCTACTTTCCTCAGAGTGATCCTACAGGGAAATTCTGTGTCCAACATTTGTGCAACTTTGAAACTAACCCTCCTCCTTAAAATGAGAGCTAGGCCATGTGAAGCGGACCCTGAACTGCGTTGGCAGGCACTGCTTTAGGATCAGACGGATGTTTTGATGATTATAGTGTGTGCGTCACAGAAACGGGCTGGGAGGGAACAAAGTCTGGGGACAGAAACTGTCGGCTTTCTGTCCCTTAGCCTGCGGTGACCAGCAATGAGGAGCAGAACCTCACTGCCACAGTCTCGGCCATCTCACAACACTGCGGTGAAGAAAAAGGAAAAAGCTGAGCAGCATCTAGTCAGCTTCAATAAAGTCACTTGTAAAGGACTATAAATGTAAGTCAAAGAAATAGTTATCCTTAATATTTGATTCTCAGAGCAAAAAACTCAGAAGTGTCGGAGAAAGGGAAGGAAGGGACATAACTGCTCTAGCATGTCATTAGGCAAGACAGTCTGAGAAAACACACAGCTCTATCCCTACCTGCAGCTGTCAGTTAACACTATTAGGGAAGGAGCTTATTCTAACGCCCCTGAAGCCATGCTACGCTGCATTCCTACAGCTGCTCTCAGGGACCCCAGTCTATCTGGGCAGTGCACACACCTGCATCGGGACCAGTGTGCTTTCCCCGCAGGGAGAGCGCAGACAGGGAAAGCAAGGCATTTGAGTTGCATTCTGTTTCTGTCTTTAATCCCTTCATTTCTGAAAGTAATGGGATTTATTATTCGGGTGGGCTCTAGATTTGCTCAGTCACCTCTCTTAATGAATGCAAATCCTAACAAATCACTATCAATTCTGGGGACATTTTTTTGTTGTGGTGGGAACAGAGGCCTCATGGCCGACTCTATCTATCTGTCCCTCCACTGGAGGCTAGATTCCTTCCAAAGAGCTGGTCGGCAATATGAGTGAACTCACACCCCACCAACAAAAATTACAGATCCTTTAAATTGGAGTTGGAAATATCTGAAAAGGCACTGACGTCTGCGGCGAGATCCCTGGCCAGGCACTGGGAGAGCTTGGCTCTGCCAGCACCTGCTGCCAGCAGTCACCTGGCTCGTGCCTCACAGGCTCAGGGTCCGCCTCTCATTTCTCAGAGTCCCCCAGAGCCTGGTTCCTCTCCTCCTGCTGTCCAGGTATTCAAATGACCCACAGTTTACAATGGCCATTCAGGTCTAAAATTCCACCTGGCAACCAGTGTCCCCGCCGAACCCTGAAGGACAAAAACCTCAGCCAAAAACCTCTTCAAAACATTTCCAACTGAGGCTGTAGGCTTCATATTTTTACTCAGTTGGAACTGCACAGAAAAAGTGTCCTTGAACTAGGGACTCGACCCAAGTATTTATACTGAAAACAGATTCCCTCCTCTAAAGCGAAGGAGCAGCTTTTTTCCAGCAAAACTGAGACTGCCGTCCGGGAATTTAAGGAATTTAACCGCGAGCCTGGAGACACCCGCGGACTGTCCAGTTAGAGAGCTGCTCGTCTCCTGGCTAGCTTCCACCCTGCACGGAGGAGGCACCTTCGGGAATGGCAACTGAGATTTGCCTAATAAAAACATAATTAAGATGCTAAATGTAGAGTGCCCCCTACCAATTAAAACTATATGTAGAACATACTCCAATCTATTAGTTTGTCAAGAATCAACTGCACTTGAAGTGCCTTTATTCTGTTTATTTTTGAGTTACCTAAAAATAGAGACATAGAAATGCTAAAACTAACTCTATTTCCAGACATTTCTATTGAAAGTACTATTAAGGCAGTAATGGTAGACAGCTAAAATTTTTCAAAAAGGAGAGACTACTAACTACTGATAATGAATCTTTACTAAGGGAAGAGTTAACGGCTCAGGGCCAGGCTGTGCTGTCGATGGCTTCGCTAAGTGACCCATCCAGTAACACAGCACATTCTAGAGCTATGCTGTCCAATGCGGCAACCACCCGTACATGCGAGCATTGCAGTTTAAGTTAATTAAAAGTAATTAAAGTTCAAAATTCCCATCTTTGGTCACGCTCGCCATATTTCAAACATTTGCTAGCCCCCTGTGGTTGGCGACCAGCATCCCAAACAGCACAGGTCCAGAGCAGAGCCTGCCGCCGAGCTTAGCCTGCACCTGGAGGGGACCATAGAGCACGTTTAAAACACCCCTAGTTCAAGTTACAAATACAAATGAAAGCCTCAAAAATCAGATTTAAACAATAGTCTGTATCACGTGCAATTCCAGCAGCTCATTATTAAAGTATTTTAAAAGTGCTGCCCACAAGAAAGCACACAAATGAAAAGAAAAGGGACTAATGGTTAGAGGACGGCAAAGATAAAATGGCTCAAGACTGATTTCACTGAAAGTACCAAAAGGGCATTAACTGGGTTCTTCAAAAACTGTGCTTTGGAAGTACAACTTGATTGAATGAAAAACCCAACTATCGGGGCACCTGGGTGGCTCAGTGGGTTAAAGCCTCTGCCTTCGGCTCAGGTCATGATCCCGGGGTCCTGGGATCGAGCCCCGCATCGGGCTCTCTGCTCAGTAGGGGGCCTGCTTCCCTTCCTCTCTCTCTGCCTGCCTCTCTGCCTACTTGTGATCTCTGTCTGCCAAATAACTAAATAAAATCTTTAAAAAAAAAAAAAACACCCAACTATCGCTTGTGTACCATCTACCGATGGGTCAGGATTAAGGGTCAGCTGTATGTTCCTCATCACAAAGCGGTCTCAGGTTTCCTGGGTGAAGGGCGCATGGCTTCCAACGTTCAGATCCTGAGCACTGCACAGCCTGACAAGGCCAAGGGAAACTATCCAATGAAAAGGCTCAGTCACATTATGACACAGAGTGCCAGCTGTAAGTTTGATATTTCTAAATATTAAAGTCGAATGGTCAGACACTGGGCATAATCTGGCCTTCAGACTGAGCTGAGACTAGTCTCTTATAACATTAAGTAGGAAAACTATTCTCCATTTCATGAAGATCAGAATGGGCCCTTCTGAAGAAGATCTAAATGGATATTAAAATTCTACCATAGAGATAGATCAAACAACTGTATGTGTAGTCAGTAAAATGGTAAATTCATGGTATAAATAGAAAAAAAAATCCAGACATTTGGGATCTCCTACAATTGGTTAAGACAATTCAATAAGTAGGGCACTTTAATTGAAAATTACATTCAATTAAGTAATATAAATTTTTAGAAAGATTATGAGTCTAACAAATTCAACGTTTTAAAGAAATCTCAAAGGAAGGGAGGGAGTAAATTCAGCTCCACTGGGATCGTACTTTGCCCACGGGTCTCCCCTGTGTCCTGTAAAAACCTTTATGATCACGTTATTAAATATAATGCCTTTTCTACATTAGAATTTTACAACCTAGGTCTGAGCTAAAAATTTCAAAGTGTAGAAAATCCAAGCATCATAACCACTACTAAGGATTTAACCAACATCATACTTTTCTCTGGATATAAAGCTGGAGAATACTTGTACTGGCTTACTAATAAATCATAAGCAAGAACAGGAATTCAGAACATAACAGGATATAAGCAAAAAACCCAGCTGTGCAGCCCAATTTAAAAAAAGCAATATATAAAAATTGCTTCACTAACACCACTAAAGTATTTAACATCTCTTCTCAGGTAATTCAGGAGAGAGGATGAAAACTGTCCCCAGGGCCCTCCCGTCCCCACTCAGCCTACGAACTCACCATCTTTAAAATCGCCCCGTAGAGCCGCAGGAGCACTTTCCGAGGCTCGTCACCAATGGTGGCCACGGAGTCAGGAAAGGAGCACTGGAACAGCATGTTACTGAGGCCACCTCTGTGGGAAGGAAGAGGACAGTAAGCATCAGGAATTTGAAGGGCAGCTCACCCACCCTTCTTGGACAACGACGGATGAGACATCAGGGCCCCATGGGCACTGCTCCCATTGAAGACCCGACCGGCTCTCGGGATACCTGCAGGACACGTGATGAGCTCCCCGTGTTTGGCTCCATCTCAGAGTCACATGACAAACCGGCAAATTCCCTATCTGTTCTTAGCTTGACGCCGGAGGGGAGTTCCGTGTGGACTGCGGGCGTGCACCTGCACAGGCCAAGCGGCTCTAGAGAACAAGCAGGACAAAGAGGGCCTCGCGCCACACCAGGGGTGGGGCATCCCAAATGCGCTCCTGCTCGGCTGACCCCAAACCTCCACTCTATTCCCGGAACGACCAGGCTACAATCTCGGGGCAGTTCTTAGTCCACCTCCCCGAGGCCTGTCCACTTGAAGCGCATATAGTTCCACGTTCTTAAAAACATCACAACCGATTTCGACCAACAGCCTTTTCAAAGAACTTGCAACATTAACCAGCTCTTGGGGCGCCCAGAGGAAATGATGGGAGATCTCAGTGCCCTGAACCTTCCACTCTGACGACGAGACACAGGAAACAAGTTACAGCAGTCATTTAAACAGCAGAGGAACTGCTCTGGGGACAAAGCACCTGCGTGGGTCGAGAGGAAGGGCAGTTAATGGAGGGCTGGGAGCTGAATGAAGGAATACAGAAGCCGCACAGTCGGGAGCCCCAGACAGGAAGCAGCTCGCCTGCAGCCCACTGCAGGTCCCTAAATGCTTGCCTAGCCAGCGCAGCTTCAGGAACCGCTCCCCAAGCCGAGCACTGAGCTGAAGCTAGGACACTACGCCGCTGAACTGCGAGCTGGCCCCCGCCTCAAGAAACAGCCCTCTGATGAAGACAGACCAGACACACAACCGTCCGAGTTCCAAATCCTGGGCAGCGTCGGGGCCGCGCGCTCCTGCGAACCGAGTCCACCCCTGCCTGCAGAGGTGCGGCGTCAGAGCGCCGGAGACCCTCGACTCCGGAGAGAAAGTGACCGGGAGCGCGAACCGCAGCTCTCCGGAAGGACGCCCCGTCACAGGAGCCGCCAGCTCCACCATAACCAGTCCCGTCCCGTCAAGCTGTGCTCCCCGAGGTGAGACTAGACTATGCACCTAACTTACAGCATCAGCTACAGAACCACACATGGCCAAGCACTGCCGAGAGCCACGAAATCCAGACCTAGAGACTGTGTAGGGAGAAAGGAGAGCAGGGAGAAATTCTTCCCTGGAGGGTTGTTAATGCCGGTGTATTCACATGAGCTAACGGTTCTGAAAAGTCCGCTTCTGCGGCAGACGCTCTCCTCCCCTTCCAGGTCTTATTCGGGCAGCAAAATGCCGGGCATGAAGACTGTCCAGCAGCTGCCTTGACGGGCAGGCGTGCCCGTGTGACCCGGTGCTGACAAACAAATGACTTCTGGAAGTCAACGGCAGACGTCCTCATGGGCTTTGTCCCTTTCTCCCTGTCCTCCATCCTGCTGTCTGAAACCAGGAGAGGACAGTGTGTCGATCTTGAAGCTCTTGCCTCTGAGCCCCACATCCACACTGCTGTTCCCTGTGGGGATGCTGGGCCAGGGGCCCCGCCCGTTACAAATCTCCTTTGCCAGCTGCTCCCAGTTGGGAGGGGGGGGTCTGCCAGTACGGGGCCTGGAGGGAGGCGGGAAGGCAGGAGGAAGGAGACAGGTTTGCTTGCTGTTCTTGACCAAGCGCTGGAGTAGCAATGGGGAACCCCCACTTCTCCGGGATACCAGATCAGAGTCTGGGCCCCAGCTTCCGGGGCGCTCCTCAAGTCCTCATATGCCAGCAAAAGCCACGCGGTGCCCTCTTCACAGGGACGGGGGGCCCAGCTCCAGGGTCTGATAACCCCCACCTTCCCTTGGTCCCCCAGCCCTAGGAAGGGGCTGCTTCCTGCAGTTCTCTGCACCACGGGGTCCCATTTCTGCTTCCTTGGTCCTCTAACGCCTGTTCACCCAATTCCCTCTATTAAATTCTCTATGTTGAAATGTCTAGTGCTGTTTCCACTTTTGTGCCAGCATCTGCATGGGCACAGATGGCCAGAGCTTTTAGCTTCTTAGATTGTGGGAATGAGCCACAGCCTAGGAATGTCTGAGCATTAGCTGAAAGGAGCCCACATCTTCATCCAGCCCAGGGAGCTGCCACACCGCCCAGCCTGTCTACTTCCAGACACCTTCACACAAGAGGGAAATAAATTTCTGTGTTGTTTAAGCCACGGTTACTCTAGGGCTTTTGCTATAAGCAGCTCAATCTCGTACTAACGGATACAGCTTATCACAATCCCCTTACTGGTGCTCTCCCGATCTGCAAACCCCTCCTTACCCTTCTCTGCTACCTAAAAACTCCCTACAGTTTACGACCAAGTTCAAAGTCCAATGTTTGCAAGAAGCTTTCGCCCTCTTCCTTGCTAACTCCTTGAAGACAGGGATAAGGTCTCAATACAATTCTCAAGGCCCAGTAACGCCAAATGGTGGGTGCTCAGTAAAGCTTTTCTGAAGACGACGATAACCAGCAGGACTGTTGTCTCTCTTCTCCAGATTCCCACCTGTTATGTCTGTCTTACTAGGTATGGTGGACTAGGCTTGGCTCCCTGATTAATTAGACTATAAGCTCCCTAAGAGACAGTCCTGGGGGAAGGCACCATGCAACAAGAAAGACCACTGGCTTCAGGGCCAGGGATTCAAATCCCAGTACTGCCACTTACTAGCTGTGTGATCTTGGGCATATCACTAAACCTCTCTGGGCCTCAAATTCACCCCTCTGTAAAAGAGCTGCACTTTCTTTTGTCATTTTCTTTTTCTTGAGTGGATGGAGGGGAAGAGGGAGAGGGAATCTTTCTTTTTTTTTTTTTTTTCTTGAGAGAAGAAGGGAGAGAGAGAACCTGTGTGGAGCCCGACACAGCGCTCTATCCCACGACCCTAAGATTGTGACCTAAGCCAAAATCAAGGATCAGACTGATTTGACAGAGCCATCGAAGGGTCCCTCTTTAGTCATTTTAAGAGCTCCCTGAGGGGCGCCTGGCTGGCTCGGTCGTGAAGCATCTGCCTTCAGCTCAGGTCATGATCCCAAGGTCCTGGGATCGAGCCCCACATCAGGCTCTCTGCTTCTCCTTTTCCCACTCGCCCTGCTTGTGTTCCCTCTCTGTGTCTCTGTCAAACAAATGAATAAATAAATAGGTAAATAAATACGAGTTCCCTAGGCTGCAGTGTTCAACAGGTTAGCTCAGGTTCCCCCCCCTCCACAGTCCAACGGGCTGGATGCTGATACGGTCTCCCATGTACAGATGAGGATACGAGACAGGGCAGAACAGTGCCGTGCTGGGCTAAGCACATAGTAGTGCTGTGGGAGACAGTAACAGGATGAATGTGTACAAATGTGCACAAAACAGAGCTCTTGGTCTCCTGGGACTGCTGTAACACAGGACCACAAATTTCACAGCTTAAAACAACACGAATTTGGGGTGCCTGGCTGGCTCAGCTGATGGAACATGCAGCTCTTGATTTCAGGGTCATGAGTTCAAGCCCCATGTTGGGTGTAGAGATTACTTAAATAAATAAACTTTAAAAAAAAAAAAACACGTGAATTTATCTAACGGTTCTGGAGGTCAGACTCCAGGAAACAGGTCTTCCGTGGCTAAAATTAAGATGTCAGCAGGGCTGCACACCCAAAGGATATAGCACGTTCCAGTAAACTAAAAACACAGTCTCAACTCATGAATGTCAAAGAACAGTGCTCACGGTGGGGGGCTGGGGGGACTTGGTGTTTCACGAGGACAGAGTTTCAGACCAGGAAGATGGAAGCAGTTCCTGAGATGGTGGTGAGGGTTGCACAACTGAGTGAACGCCCTTAATCCACTGGACGATACACTTAAAAATGGTTTAAAATAGTAAATTTCAGGCTATGTACATTTTACCACAGTGATTTTTAAAAAGGAATGAAGTACTGACACGTGCTACATTATGCTCAGTGAAAGAAACCCAGTCACATATTCTGTGATCCCATTCATGTGAAATGTCCAGAACAAGGAAATAACACAGACAGAAAGCAGATCAGTGAGTACCCAAGACTGGACCGAACAGGGCTGGGGGCCAGGGTTCCCTTCTGAGATAAGAAAAATGTTCTAAAATTGATTGTGAGATGACAGCTGCCCATACACGTGAATATACTAAAACCCACCAGAGGGACGCCTGGGTGGCTCAGTTGGTTGAGTGGCTGCCTTCGGCTCAGGTCATGATCCCAGCGTCCTGGGATCGAGTCCCATATCAGGCTCCTTGCTCGGCAGGTAGCCTGCTTCTCCCTCTGCCTCTGCCTGCCACTCTGTCTGCCTGTGCTCGCTCTCTCTCTCTCTCTCTCTCTCTGACAAATAAATAAATTTAAAAAAAATCTTTAAAAAAAAAAGAAAAAAGAAAAAAAAAGACTTTTTTCCATATGTAACGATTTTTCTTAGCCAATGAAAAACTCGAATGTGCTTCTACAGAAACTGTGTTTCCCAGATGTGAACAAAAGTCATATTTAAGAACTTCGTCAACAGCTTATTTAAAGGCAATCATGAGCAGCACCTGGGAATCTTCGCAAGAGTAACGACCTCTTTTCCCAAAAGGCAAATCAGCTATCTACCCCAGCGAGGGAGGAACAGAGAGACCAGGGAACCCAAGGCTCTGGTTTTCCCCCAAGTGAGCCTTGAAGCACAGGGACAGTGTGGAGGGAAGAGGATGGGAGCAGCCTTGACCTTTCTTCTCAACTCAGGGCAACGCCTCTGGTGCGTGGCTTATCAGAAGCGCCCTGCCACACGGGCTCCTGGCTACCAAGCGACAGGACAGGCATCCCATCAGTTAAAAGCCCTCGTTTTCCTTCCTGTCACACATTCTTGAGGGTTCGGTCAGCAGCGAGAGCAAACAGATGAGCTACTGTTCTAAGTTGTGTAACTCCATTCAAAGTTTAATCCCGTGCTCCTAGAGAAGGCAGGCGGGCCAGCTCCTCCAGAAACCAGCTCACAACCTGGAAACCCTTCATCTCTTGAATTATCTGCAGCCCCTCTTGATCAACAGGCCGAAGCGGGAGGAAGTAAACTGCCGGTTATTTCCTAGTGACAAGCAAGGTAAATGAAACAAGGTCATTATCCCAGGTGACCCAAGCTGTGAGAAACCACCTAGAAAAACGCCAGTTACCAATGAGCCAAACAACACGACTGGGAATAAGATAAGTTGGGAAGATAGGCCCCAGACCAGGAAGCAAAACTGCAAGGGCCCCACTGACCACAATTTGTCACGATCTTCTCCCAAGTAAAACCCCAGGAACGCTCAAGGATTTCAAACAAGCGCCGCCAACAGCTTTGTAAGAAACACAAACGTCCTAGTTGAACGCAGGAGACACGAGATACTCCAGGAAGCAGAAGAGCAAATAAAATGAGACAAACACGTGTATTTCCCACTTAGCACATGTCAGCAGCCGGCGCAGGACCCAGAGCCCAGCCAGGGGAGCCACGAGAACCACAAAGAGCTTGCTGCTCCCCAATCGTTAATCAGATATCAAAATAATCCTTTCAGCTTCTCTGGGTATCCAAAGAAAAGCCATCCAATAACACAGCATAGAACCACCCCCAAGCTGAAGAACTAGGGCTAACGGGTTTCTACGCTGAAGCAAGTCGTTTCAGGGAGAACAAAGCCACACAGTAGCCGAGGAGCGCACTGCTGCTTCTGTCACTTTCGTGTTCCTATCCACCACAAGCTACAAAGAACTCAGGGGACCTGAGTGTGCTGTTAGGAACTCAGCTGTTCTATCAGTTCTACTGGAGCAACAAAAAGTAGGCTGCTTGTAACGTGTAGTAAATGGTTTTGCCTTTCAGATCTCGGAATTCATGTTCCAAAAAATCATGTTATTACGGATCTTAAAGACCCCCAAAATAAAAAATGTAACAAGTTACCCAAATTCTGTCATTTGAACATAACCACTTTTGTTCATTCTGGGTGGTTTTGTTTCATTTTTTTTTTTAAGCAGGCTCCACGCCCAGGCTGGGGCTTGAACTCTTGACCCGGACATCAAGAGCTGCATGTTCTACAGACCAAGCCGGCCAGGGTCCCCTGGCTTCTGGGTTTTTTTGGTTGTCATTTTCCTAAGCGCCTCTTTTCCTACTTCTTTCTTGTTACTAAAATTGGGATGTATTACTTCGTAACTTCCTTTTCCATTTATAGTACAAACATTTTCCATCAATTCAGCATTAAAAACTCAATTTTGGGGGTGCCTGGGAGGCTCAGCAGGTTAAAACCTCTGCCTTTGGCTCAGGTCATGATCCCAGGGTCCTGGGATCGAGCCCCACATCAGGCTCTCTGCTCACCAGGGAGCCTGCTTCCTCCTCTCTCTCTGCCTGCCTGCCTACTTGTGATCTCTGTCAAATAAATTTTAAAAATCCTTTAACAACAACAACAACAAAAAAAACCCTCAATTTTTAAAAAAGATTTATTTATTTATTTGACAGACATCACAAGTAGGCAGAGAGGCAGGCAGAGAGAGAGGGAGAAGCAGGCTCCCTGTTGAGCAGAGAGCCCGATGTGGGGCTCGATTCCAGGACCCTGGGATCATGACCTGAGCCGAAGGCAGAGGCTTTAACCCGCTGAGCCACCCAGGCGCCCCTAAAAACTCAATTTTTAATCACACACACAATTTCATCTTAAAGACTAAGCATGGTTTAGCCAATGGCCCACTGTGGCTTTTCCGTAACTTTTTACTTGCATCCATAACTCTACAGTATGTACAAACCTGTACGTCAACCTTTAAGCACAGTCTGATGAGACCCTTCAGTTACAGTTGGATTTTCTGGGTCAAAGGGCACTAACATTTTAAAATTCTTGCTACCCATTGCCAAAGTGTCCTACAACCAAGCCACACCACTCACTCTTTGCCTATCAACACATCAGAACTCCCCTCTCATATTTTTTTCTTATTTTTTTAAGACTTATGTATTTAAGAGAGAGAGAGAATCCAAGTGGGGGGACAGAGGAAGAGGGAGTGAGGAGCCCAACATGGGGCTTGATCTCCTGACCATGAGATCATGATCTGGGCTAAAACCAAGAGCCAGATGTTTGACCAACTGAACCATCCAGGCACTCCCTATTTCATATTCTTGTCTCACTTATTTAACAATGAAAACTTGATAGATCAAAATATAATTTTTATTTTTTTTAATTTTTTTAAAAGATTTTATTTATTTATTTGATAGAGGGAGAGAGATCACAAGTAGGCAGAGCAGCAGGCAGAGAGAGGAGGGGAAGCAGGCTCCCCGCCGAGCAGACAGCCCGATTCGGGGCTCGAACCCAGGACCCTGAGATCATGACCCGGGCTGAAGGCAGAGGCTTAACCCACTGAGCCACCCAGGCGCCCCTCAAATTATAATTTTTAAAAATACCAAACTGAAAGGGCGCCTGGGTGGCTCAGTGGGTTAAAGCCTCTGCTTTCGGCTCAGGTCATGATCCCGGGGTCCTGGGATCGAGCCCCGTGTCGGGCTCTCTGCTCCGCGGAGAGCCTGCTTCCTCCTCTCTCTTCCTGCCTGCCTCTCTTGCCTACTTGTAATCTCTGTCTGTCAAATAAATAAATAAAATCTTTAAAAAAAAAAAAAATACCAAACTGCATGGCACCCCAGTGGGTCAGTCAGTTGACCATCTGACTCTTGGCTTCAGCTTGGGTCATGGTCTTGGGGATGTGGGATTGAGCCCATTGGGCTCCCCACTCAGTAGGGAGTCTGCTTTCCCTCTCTCTCTCCCCCTCTCCCCATTTGTGCACATTCTCTCTCTCTAAAATAAATCTTTAAAAATTAATAAATAGGGGCGCCTGGGTGTCTCAGTGGGTTAAGGCCTCTGCCTTCGGCTCAGGTTATGATCCTGGAGTCCCGCATCAGGCTCTCTCAAGCCCCGCATCAGGCTCTCTGCTCAGCAGGGAGCCTGCTTCCACTTCTCTCTGCCTGCCTCTCTGCCTACTTGTGGTCTCTGCCTCTCAAATAAATAAATAAAATCTTTTTTAAAAATGTTAAAAAAATTTAATAAATAAAAAAGAAAATCAAATTGCTAGTTGAGATAACTAAAATTTTTTTTAAGTCTAAAGGCCATGAAATATTTTAAGTTAAAAAATTGATGCAGGGACGCCTGGGTGGCTCAGTTGGTTAAGCGGCTGCCTTCAGCTCAGGTCATGATCCCAGTGTCCTGGGATCGAGTCCCACATCGGGCTTCTTGCTCGGTAGGGAGCCTGCTTCTCCCTCTGCCTCTGCCTGTGCTCGCTCTGACAAATAAATAAATAAAATCTTTAAAAAAAAATTGATGCACTGGAAATATTTATAGGTACATTAATACAGAAAAACACATGTATTAAAATAAATTACAAAACATGTTGAGAGTTAGCTTTATTTAAATGATTTCTTGGGGGCTGCACCTTGGGTGGCTCAGCTGGCTTCAGCTTAGGTCATGATCCCAGGATCCTGGGATCCAGCCCCACATCAGTCTCCCTGCTCAGCAGAGTCTGCTTCTCCCTCTGCCCCTCCTCCTGCTCATGCACACTTCTTTGTCTCAAATAAATAAAATCTTAAAAAAAAAAAAAAAAAAAAGATGGGGCGCCTGGGTGGCACAGTGGGTTAAGCCTCTGCCTTTGGTTCAGGTCATGATCTCAGGGTCCTGAGATGGAGCCCTGCATCGGGCTCTCTGCTTTGCAGGGAGCCTGCTTCCCCCCTCTCTCTCTGCCTGGCTCTCTGCCTGTCAAATAAATAAATAAAATCTTTAAAAAAAAAAAAAAATAGACTTCTTGGCGACATGCATCAGTGGCTCCATGCTGCGTAACTCCAAAACTGGTAAGCGTCAATCTATCACCCTCTTCATAAAGCCAAACAATTAACTGTACTAACACTGAGAAAAGATCAAATTGGAAAATGTAAAATAGCAGATAATCTAAAATTTCAGTTGGCCCAGAAATGGGTCAAAGATGCTGTGTCATAGTAGACAACATACTGATCAACATGATTAAAGAGGACCTTGGGAAATTCCACAAAATCATTTCAAAACAAAAACCATTCCATATAACACTAAAATCTGGTATTTGATGCTATTTCCTCTTCAAAGTTCCTTATGGCAAGACATATCAATTATGCCTTCTTACCATGCAAGGTCTTCCTCAAATAGAAGCCTAACTGACAACAGGTTCCATAAGGTCAAATACGAACCAGAATGTTCCAAAACATACAGGATCATTAATCCTCTTATATGTCAGCTATTCCATTACAAACACACCTATCACAAAAAAAAAAAAAAACTCTAATGCTTCAACACATAACCCAAATACACAGATTATAGAAGGTTCCAAAATTCTGATCTAAAGATCAGAATCTGGGGCACCTGGGTGGCTTAGTTGGTTAAGCATCTGCCTTTGGCTCAGGTCATGATCCCAAGGTCCTTGGATTGAGCCCCATGTCAGGCTCCCTGCTTAGCAAGGAGCCTGCTCAGGGACCCTGCTTTTCCCTTTCCCTCTGCCCCTCCCACCCCCGCTTGTGCTCTCTCTCTCACTCTGCACACTTTCTCTCAAATAAATAAATAAATCTTAAAGCTTTTTTAAGGATTTTATTTATTTATTTGACAGAAAGAGAGATCACAAGTGGGCAGAGAGGCAGGCAGAGAGACGGGGGAAGCAGGCTCCCCACTGAGCAGAGAGCCCGATGTGGGGCTCGATCCCAGGACCCTGAGATCATGACCTGAGCCAAAGGCAGAGGCTTAACTCACTGAGCCGCCCAGGCACCCCTTAAAAGTTTTTTTTAAAGATTTATTTGAAAGAGAGAATGCATGCTTGCAAGTGCTCACGGCGGGGGGTGGGGGGGTGCACGGAGGGAGAGGGAGAGAGAGAATCCCAAGCAGACTCCCCACCAAGCGGCTCAATCTCATGACCCATGTGATCACAACCTAAGCTGAAATCATAAGTCAGACACTGAACCAGCTAAGCCACCAAGGAACCCCTAAATGTTTGTAATTTTCGATAAAGGGCTTAGTTCACATAAAACTTGATGGCATCTAATTCACAATCAACAGCATACACTATAATGAACTCTTCTCCAAAAAATCAGCTGGCAAGGGATACCTGGGGGGCTCAGACACTGAGCAGCTGACCCTGGATTTCAGCTTCAGGTCATGGTCTCAGGGTTCTGGGATCACACCCCCCACAGGGCTCCATGCTCAGCAGGGAGTCTGCTGGAGCGTGCTCTCTCCCTCTGCCTCTGCCCCTCCCCCCACTCACACGCTCTCACTCTCCTCCTCTAAAATAAATAAATAAATCTTTAAATTCAGCTGGCAAGGGGCAAGTGGGTGGCTCAGTGGGTTAAAGCCTCTGCCTTCAGCTCAGGTCAAGATCTCAGGGTCCTGGGATCGAGCCCCCCATCGGGCTCTCTGCTCAGCAAGGAGCCTGCTTCCTCCTCTCTCCCACTGCCTGCCTCTCCACCTACTTATAATCTCTGTCTGTCAAATAAATAAATAAAATCTTTAAAAAAAAATCAGCTGGCAATGTACCAAGATGATTGGTAGCAAAGGAAATCACGGCGCTGATAAAGCCCACAGTGGGTCAAAGCGTGACAACCTTGTCCGGTATCTCCTCAATCATAACGGGGGAAATCTGCCGGGGTCCACAGAGATTCTCTGTGACAGAGGCTTCAAAAGATCAGGGACAGCTTCAAAAGGATAAACATCACGTGCTCACCTGACCCACCAGTTCCACTCCTAGACATACACCCAAGAGAACTGGTCCTCACAAACACTGTACACAAACGTCCGTAATAGCCACAAGACGGAAAAGCTCAAACGTCCGTCAACTGTGGTGTATCCCAGAATGGAATATTACTCAACCATAAAGAGGAACAAAGTACCTTATGTGCTACGACACAAATAAACCTTGAAAACATACTAAGTTAAAGGAAGTGGTCACCAAAGTCCACACATATTGTGTGATTCTTTCTACATGAAATGTCCAGAAGATATCAGCTGGATTACTGGTTGTGGGGAGCACGGGGAGAGACTGCTTATGGCAAAGGATTTATTTCTGAGGTGATGAAAATGTTCTGAAAAGATGGCGGTGATTATTGTAGAACCCTATAAAAAGACTAAAAATCACTGAACTGAATTTAAAAGGGTGAACTTCAGGGGCGCCTGGGTGGCTCAGTGGGTTAAGCCGCTGCCTTCGGCTCAGGTCATGATCTCAGGGTCCTGGGATCGAGTCCCGCATCGGGCTCTCTGCTCAGCAGGGAGCCTGCTTCCCTCTCTCTCTCTCTGCCTGCCTCTCTGTCTACTGTGATCTCTGTCAAATAAATAAATAAAATCTTAAAAAAAAAGATTTATAAAAAAAGAAAAAGGGTGAACTTCATGGTTTCTCAATAAAGCTGTTAATTTTCTTTTTGAACCTGATAACCACTCTGCCTTAAGTAGTTAACTGCAAATCAAACATTCATTGATTTATCTGAACCAACTTCTTAACATTAAACCTGTGTGTCTTATTCATGGCGATAGTCATTTGATTAAAATCTGCTCCTAACCATCAAATACTTCTAGAGAAACTGCTGGATCCTAAGAGCAATCAAGCCCACAAAAAAAGACTCCTCTGATCTTAGGATCTGGAGAAAGAAACATCACTAAGAGCTGTGGAATGAGAAAAGTCACCCAGTTTCAGGAAACTTCTGTAGGGCTGCACTGCGTTCCCAGCTTCAAACACCCTTTCTTACTCCACTTGGACACGGAGCTTCTCCCCCCACCACTGCTACCAGGGGTCCTTTCCTTTGGTCCTGACCAGGTTCTTCTTTTTTTTCCTTCCCACCTATCTTTTTGCCACTTTTCCTTCCTCTCTTCAACTTCGAGGCCAGTAAGAGAAGGCTCTCACACGCAAAACCCACCACCTTCTCTTCTCCTCCTACCCTCTCATTGCCAGGGTCCCACAGTCCTAGCACCCAAGGCATTACAAAAACTATCAAGAGAAACATTTTAGAGTAAAGTCCAGAGAGAGGAGCTTGGCTAACATGCATCTCTCTTGCCCTTTGCCCTCCTCCTATAGACTCATTTCCATTCTGCTCATACTCTCTTGGCTTTTCAAAGTTTTTATTTATGCTTTAAAAGCCATGGCCATGCACACAGAAGGGCTTCCACAATGTTGTTTTTTCCTTAAGATTTTATTTATTTATTTGAGAGAGAGCAAGCAAGAGAGAGAATTAGCAGGGGCATAGGGAGGGGGAGAAGTAGACTTCCCACTCAGCAGGCAGCCGGACAGGAGGCTCGATCCCAGGATCCTGGAATCATGACCTGAGCCAAAGGCAGATGCTTAACCGACTGAGCCCCCCTCCCCCGGTGCCCCTGCACAGTGCTCTTTAATGCAGCACCCTAAATTCCACCAATGAGCTGAAAGGCCAAATGCAAAGGCAGGAAAATGAATCAGACAGGAAAACTCAGAAGAGATGGCATTTTCAACGGCACATGGGTAGGAGAAAGTAGTCAGAGTACGAGCATGACTTCAGGCATGAACTGCCTCCTCGCTGCTAATACACACCTTACTGAAACCCAAGCTTCTTCCCTCACAATCCGCAAATGGACAAAGGGCAACTCATACACCGTATTTGCCTGCAGTTCTCGTTAGTCACACGGGGTCCCTGAAAAGATCAGAGACACCCCGAGGACCCTCAACCCCCTCCGTGTGACCCTATCCTTGAGGCACACAAATGTCACCTGGTCCTGGACAATGACAGGATGTATGTCTGCCTGGGTTCCTTCCTTCCTTCCTTATTTCGTCCTTTTTAAAGATTTGTTTTAGAGGGAGAGCACAGCGGGAGCAGCAGCAGGAGAGGGAGAATCTCAAGCCGATTCCATGCCCAGCACGGAGCCGGACTGCAGGGCTTACTTTCACGACCTGTGCCAAAACCAAGAGTCACTCAACCGACTGAGCCAGGCAGTCGGTTGATTTTAAAATCAAAAAAATTTTAAACAAAATGAACAAAAATAGCCTTTGTTTTTTCCAAATGTCTTCTGTAATCACTTCACAAATAAAAGCAATGCTCAGGAAGGGAGGGAGCTCACTTGAGCGAACTTCCCGGTTAATCATCAAGTAACTATGAATTATCATCCTAACTAAGACAATTAGAGATTAACAAATATTCTTGTCGAAAATCTAAACTCAAGAGTTCATGTATCTACCCAGGTGGTGTCTTCTCTTCTATTCCATAATATACCAGTTTTCTGTTTTAATAAACAAACTGGCAAATACGAACTATTCTCCGAAGCCACTAATACAATTAGCTCTCTGGGCAGACCGCACTGTGGCTTGAGTACAGGCATGCCAGTTTGATAAGCACAAATCTCACCCTTTACTTGATTTTATGGACACGGGAGTGGTTAAAAAAAAAAAAAAAAAAAA
>PISX010028058.1:0-22147 GCA_004024625.1 Mellivora capensis
GAGGCTTTAACCCACTGAGCCATCCAGGCGCCACGAGAGTATGGGTTTTATTACCTGTCAGACCTGGATTAAGATCTAAGAACATCAACTTAATAGTTGTACAACCTTGGAAAATCATTTAATATCTTTTCATTTAAAAAGTGGGAATAATAATACTAGCACCTGCTCCATAGCATGTTCTTAAAGTTGAATAAAATAATGTATGTAGGGTATGTAGCAAGAAGCAGAGCACAATGTAGGTGCTCATTAAATGACTACTAGCTAGTATTACTTTCTTCTATTAGTCTTTCAAACTGCATCAACTTACATTATCAAATAATTATCATTTTCCAAAAAAACCAAATGTGTCTGTCTCTATACCTTTGTTCATGTTATCCTCCTTACTCTACCTTAACCTGTAAATTGCTGACTTTCAAGCTCTACTTCAAATGCCATCTTTTTCAAGAAGTCTTTCTGGATATCCCCAAACAGCTGCAATTTCTTCCTGCTACATTTTCCTTAACTTCTCATAGTTAGTATTCTGGTTCATATTATAGTGTTAATCCATACTTTCCATCATTAAATTGTGAGCTGAGGGCAGACACATTATTTTTGTATCTCCAGCAGTGAAGGTGTTGATGATGGAAACATTGTTTTCTGACCCACAAATGCCTAAATAATTAAAATGCAGGAATTTTTCCTATCATTTCTCTAATTTTTCTCAGTGTCATCTATATTGCTGTGGAACATCTAGAATTAGCCAATGGGTGGGAAAAAGATGAGTGAACAAATTTTAATTTGTAACAGTACAATAAACATACTACTGGAGCAGGGTCGGGCCTGGTTAGTACTTGGATGGGAAACATACTACTGGTTAAACTAAATTTATTAAAGAGACCACCAAAGTCTGCAGAACCCCACTAAACGGTTCTCAACAACTTTATGCAGTATAATTACTAGTATAGGTATTTGAAGCATTAAAGTAAAATTTGTAAGCTCAAAAAAAAAAATAAGAAAAGTCCATGTGGATTTTACATAAATTCTCCACAGATTTATGTATTCCATCAACGTTATTTTAGAATGTTGGTAGTGGAGTCTGAAAAAATTAAGAAATAAGATCTACAGTTCTTGAATTGAAATATTACATAGTTCCATTGTTTAATAGAACAAAGGCCTTTAAGATGGACTATAGCCAATATGAATCCTTGTGAAGCATCCATTTTTATTACAATGTATATGTATTTTTTGACTGATGAAGCCCAGATGGCAAAATTACAATATATCCAAGGAGTTTGAAACAATATGAGAATTTAATGAGACAGTGTGAAAAATACATACAGAATAGAAATGAAGATAAATGACTACTTATAACAGAAATTGTTTTTATTGTTTGTATGTGAATGAGAAAAATAATGATTGTTCTTCCAAATGAAAAAAGTTGTCATTATTCTTTTGTTTTCCAAAACTGCTGTTATAGGAAGTGTTTCCATTTTTAACCATGGGCTACCCCAGATAATGCCACTCTTTTGGGTTGAAGAAAAGTAGTAGTATCGGTTTCAAGGTCTTCAGACTTCAGGCATTTTTTGTATCATAATTTCAATTTTCAGCTTCCAAAGACAATTTGAAGTAATAAGGTAATTTTAATGTTATAGATAATTTCATAATATTCAAGAGGCCACAGAAAAAGATCAGGATTTGGCATCAAAACTGTAGTTTCTAATCTTGGTTATGCAACTTTGTAACTCTGTAATCTCAAGAGGGGCTTAGTGTTCTTATATGTAATGTGGGAGAATAAGGCCAGATGATTTCTAAAAGTTGTCCAGCGTTAGTGTTTCTTGATTTATCCATTCTGGCTGTTCTTCCTCAAAAATCTTCTGCTCCCTCTTATCAGCTTCTGTGCTTTGTTCTTTTAACCACGTATCAAGAGTCCCAAATTTCATCAGCCACCCTTTCATCACATCTGTGTTATTAAGTCTCGTCAGCTCTGAAGACCTGCTAAACCTTAGTTGCTTTGGAGGTGCTGGTTTTCACGGTCTATTCTGTCTTCAGTTCATACATAATATCCCTTAACCTGGCAATCCGATTAGACTAAAAGCTACATTTATTGTCAATCATTAACACCCAGCACTCTTCATTACCTCTAACCCCCATCCAGGGTCTTCAGTCTGATGCACTGTATCATCTCTCATGAAAGATGCTTTTATCACTATCTTCCAGACAATTAAATGTAGCACGTTGAATTCCCTTTGGCAAATGTTGATCCAGTTTGTCACTGTCCTTCCCACATAACCAGCTTAATAAGATATTAGCTCTGAAGTCACAAAGTCTAAGAGGAGTTCAGAGTCTACCAATTACTGATTCTATAACTTTGGGAAATTAACCTCTCATAATTTTATCTCCAAAATTACTACATCATAGAGAGATTGTAAAGATAATTTTCTTAAAAAAGTTAAGTGAATGTAATAGATAACAGTAATAGATAAAAATGCTTTTGTACAAGGAACAGTCAAGTTTAGAATACTCTGACAGTTGTAATTTGTTTTTTATTCTTTATTCTTAGGAAGATTCCATGAAGAAAAAGAAAAACCAAAACACAGAGAAGGGAGGTGAGATCTATATGAAACAACAACAACAACAAAGAAATAGGGGCTCTACTGGAATGAATCTGAAGAAGCTGGTTATCAATTCAGCAAAGTTCAAAACCACATAAACCTACAATTTTAAAATGGTAAGGAATTATTGAAAATTGCCATACTCTACTAACAAAAGTATAAACTGGTTGAAACTCTAGAGTGAAATTTTCCAATACTCAACAAGAGACTTTAAAATAGACCAATATAGTAATGGTATTGCATCAAAGTTAAGTTGCTGACTTTGATAACTACATTATGGTCATATAATAATAAAAATGATTTCTTGTTTTTGGAAATGCACACTTAAGTATTAAGCGACAGAGAGGGCTCATGTATTTTGTGACTGGTGAATCCCAGATGGTAAAATTACAACATATCCAAGGATTTCCAAGAGTAACCTACACTTTGAAAGACTGTATTCTTTGGTCTGTGTGGTCATCCCCTCTGGCACCAGCAAGCTGCATCAGGAATGCAAGCTGCCATCCCCATCTCTACCTGTGAGCTGGGAGATGGGGGACAGTGGGTGGGTAATGATAGTTTTATTTCTCAACTTGGCTGGGCCAGGGTACCCAGATGTTTGGCCAAATATTATTCTCATTCCATCCAGAAGTTTTATCCCACCATGGCTCCTTTCATAAATGGAGAAAAGCTTAAGTAAACAGACAATTCATAACCTCAAATACATAGTTGAGGATTCAATCACAATAATCAAAGAGAAAAGCAAGTATGGAAGATAGAAAACAAGCCTAACAAAAGGAAGAACTCAGTACCTATAAAATATAAGCTTAATAAAGTGAGGACAGCATTTTAAAATATTTAATAACTTCAGAAAGATATGGATGAATATTCATTTTTAAACAACAACAGAATACCATGGAAATTTAAAATCTGACCACTAAAATTTAAAAAAAAATCAATCAATACACTGTCAAGATGGTTAATACACTGCAAGATTAAACTAAGGGTTTTTCAGAGAATGAAACCCAAACTTAAAAAAAAAAAAAAAGATGTATAAGAGAAATTTAATAAACTAGGAAAGAAGCAAGAAAAAAAATAATAAAGAAAAAAAACAAAGAACTAATAGAGTTGGTCAATACAGACTTCCATTAAAAAAATTACCATAGGGGCACCTGGGTGGCTCAGATGGTTAAGCCTCTGCCTTTGGCTCAGGTCATGATCCCAGGGTCCTGGGATCGAGCCCCGCATCAGGGTCTCTGCTCAGCGGGGGGCCTGCTTCCCTTCCTTTCTCTCTGCCTGCCTCTCTGCCTACTTGTGATCTCTGTCAAATAAAAAAAAAAAATTACCATAGACTAGGTGACTTAAATTTTAAGAGACAGAAAGATAGAGCAGTGGGGAGAGGCAGACGGAGAGAGAATCTAGGCATGGAGCCCGACACAGGGCTCCATCTCAAGACCCTGAGATTATGATCTAAGCTGAAGTCAAGAGTCAGATATTTAACCAACTGTGCCATATAGGCACCTTTTATGTAACAGTCATAAACAATAGAAAACAAATTTATTTCTCATCATTTTGCAGGCTGTAAGTCTTTGGCTTGTAGATGTCTATCTTGTTCACTTTCTCCTGCAGGCTTTCCTCAGTGCATGTGCAAAGAGAAGGAGAATGAGCTTTTTGGAGTCTCTTCTTACATGGATACTAATCTTAACAGATTAGGCGCTTACTATTAGGACCTCACCTAATCTTTATTACTTCCTAAGCAGCCCCATCCTCAAACACAGCCATGTTGGGGCTTAGAGTTCCAAACATATGAATTTGGGGAGTGCACACAAACTTAACTCAGTAACTATCAATAAAACAAAAGCTGGTTCTTGAACAAGAGAAAATTCAGAAATAAATCATATTAGAAACATAACTAAAGAACCTTAAAAAAAATGTACAAGCTCCTAGAGTATACCTTGAATATTTTTAACTCAAAAGGAAATTTAAAAAGCCAGATAATGAGAGCATAAGAAAAGGAAAAACTATGCTAATTTCATTTAGGAAAGTAGTTTTAAAAGTCCTGGCTAAGGGGTGCCTGGGTGGCTCAGTGGGTTAAGCATCTGCCTTCGGCTCAGGTCAAGATCTCAGGGTCCTGGGATCAAGCCCCGGGTCAGGCTCTCTGCTCAGCAGGGAGCCTGCTCTCCCCCTCCCACGTCTCTCTGCCTGCCTTTCTGCGAACTTGTGATCTCTGTCAAATAAATAAATAAAATCTTAAAAAAAAAAATCCTAGCTAAAGCAGATCAGATCTACAAAGTAAATCACATGTGTTAGAATATTAAGAAAAAAAAAAAAATCCTGGCCAAATAGGCAATGGGAAGTAAAAGTTATTTAGTTTCAAGAATGGTCCCTTGCAAGATGGCCTACCAAAAATGTGACATCTTACAAAGCTCCACAGAAACTGGCTATAGCTCAGACCCAAAGGCAGTCTGCCATAATGTTTGGACCCATTTGCCACCTCCACTGCTACTCATGTCAGGGAAGGGGCTGGCATTAACACAGTCAATCATGTATACTGATGTGGCCCACTGGCATGACAATCCTGCTAACTTTCAGCTTTTTTTTTTTTTTTTTTAGGATTTATTTATTTATATTAGAGAGAGAGTGTGCACACAAGAGGAGGAACAGAGGGATGGGGGAGAGAGAATCTCAAGCAGACTTCCGGCTGAGTGCAGAGACCAACGCAGGGCTCGAACTTACCACCCTGAGATCACGACCTCAACTGAAATCAAGAGTTGGATGTTCAACCAACTGAGCCACCCAGGTGCCCCTAACTTGCAGCCATCTTCTACTTATAACCAGAAGTCTTAGATTTCAGCTACATTAGGACTTTTCATCAATCTTGAATGCCATGCTGTCAGGATAGTGCTGAAATCAAAGTTCTGCCACATCATATTACTACTGTATTCTGGTTCCTAATCATGCCAGGGGAGGAGCTGATGTTCTCTAATTACTCATTAAAAGTTCATATTCCAATGGTCAAGTTCCCACTAGTGGAATCTGTTACATGGCTCAAATAGATTGCTATGCTCTGCTTTATAGTGGAATGAGGCAATGGTGACTCACCACTGAGGTACTGACCCCTATTCCTCTATGCTTTCCCTAGTAAATACTGCTCCAGCAGGTCTGATATGTATGTTGCTTGGCGACCTGCACTGTTAATGACATGTCACATTACAGATTACACAAGATAAACTATATAATCATCATCATATTTGCTGTCCCAAAGTATGTGAGAAATTTGACATTCATTAATAATTTTTCCAAAAAAAAATGAAGGTCCATCTCAATCTAGCACCATTTATAAAAATAAATTCTAGACTGACTAAACACTAATGTAAAAATGATAAAATTACAAAATAGCATATATAATATTGAAGTATAAATATATTTGTATATATGACACAAAGGTCATTAAAAGATTGATAAACTTGAACACATTGAGATTAAATCTTCTGTGGAATTAAAATTCAAAAAAATTAAACCATAAAATAAGTTGAAAGGCAAGAAAGAGACAGAGATGAAATACTTCCAATATGTAGATATATGGGCTAATATTTAGAAGGTAAATTGTATGGAGTGAATGTCCTCAGGAGAAGAGCTTTAGAAAAGCAGGGAAGCTTCAAGATTGCTTTTCTGTTTATACTGTTTTTTAAATTTTGTAAAAGACTAAATTTTTTTAAACAAATTGTTTTCTTTTAAGATTATTTATTTATTTATTTGACAGACAGATCACAAGTAGGCAGAGAGGCAGGCAGAGAGAAAGAGGAGGAAGCAGGCTCCCTGCCGAGCAGAGAGCCTGATGGGGGGCTTGATCCCAGGACTCTAGGATCACGACCCGAGCTGAAGTCAGAGGCTTTAACCCACTGAGCCACCTAGGTGCCCCTGGAGACTAAATTTAATATGGTAGTATAAGCCTGATTATCACTACTCAACAACATAAAAAGTACAAAACAGATTCATGATTTTGAATATATTAATACAAATTGTAGGATAACATACAGTACACTCCATGAACAAAAAGAGTTAGGAGAAAAAGTAACAAATCTAGTAACAAATACAGAAGTAGAGATAATCTATACCATAGTAGGTCCTATACCACCAATATCAGCCAAAATGCACAAAATAAAATTAAAATATGACTCGGGAGAGACATGGTAATGGCTAAGACCTTATAATGTATCTCAAAGGCTACTGGAGAACTCATCCAACTCACTATGTAGTTTGTGTATAGGCATATACACATGTATGTATGTGGCATATGAGTAGGTTCTTCTGAAGGAAAGAAGTACAGAATTTTAACTTTAGATTAATAATTATAAAATTATAGGGTACCCATAAAAGTGGCTCACTGCTGCTCTTATATGTACTTTCCAATTTTTAAAACTTCTTAAAGATAGACACTTTTTAAAAAGCCTCTTTTACTTTAAAATAGTATTTTTTAGGGCTACCTGGGTGGCTCAGTGGGTTAAGCCTCTGCCTTCAGCTGAGGTTGTGATCTCAGGGTCCTGGGATGGAGCCCTACATCGGGGCTCTCTGCTCAGCAGGGAGCCTGCTTTCCCCTCTCTCTCTGCCTGCATCTCTGCCTACTTGTGATCTCGAACTATCAAATAAATAAATAAAAAATCTTTAAAGAATCACATTTTTATAAGGTAGGCAAAATGTTCTTCCCTCACTATAAAAAGTGTTAACCTTTGGGGTTCCCCCCTGAACTTTTAGGAAAGCAGCAATGAGAGCACTTTGGCTTAGGCTTAAATAAGAAAGGCTTTTAATGGAGATTTTAGAATTGAAGAGCTTCAGATTCAGGATTCATGAATCATGTAACATCTCAATGTACAGAAAGCCTGACTAAAAGAAGCCACCCCAAAAAAACCATCCCACTCAGGATTAATACACACTTATTTTCTTCCAGAATTTTTCTTTAATACAAAATAAAACAAAAAATTCTAATAGGTTAAAACAAGTCAAATGCCCACTCTACAAAGGTAAATACTTCACAAAGATCAACTGAATCTACAACTAAAACTGAATCGTGCAGGTTTTCAGTCAAATCACTGGTCACATAATATAAACAAAAGTCAACATGGTGAGCATTCTAAGAAATGAAACCCAAGCAGCATTAGCCTTTGTTTTTTTTGCCATTTAGAAGACTTGTACATCTTCTTTTTCAGACAGAGTAACATATTAATAGAGTGTATTAGCTACTATATAGTAATGTTTTGGTACTATTCATAGAGGATCTCTAAATTAGAAGATGCCAGTTTTCCCAAAGACAACTTTGGTTATGCTTTACAAGTCTTAGATAAATGAAACACCTTATCAAATATTAACATAGAGGGAAGAGACACAAGATACAACATAGACAGTCAAGTTACTTCTTAGTATGTTTAGGAATTACTTTCTCCTTCAAGGTATTTACACTAGGAAAGCGTAGTGTGTCCTGATTAATATTTCAGTAGTAAAGATTTGAGTGATCTGAACCTTGGTAAAACCTTAATTCGAAACAGTTAACAAATACTTCCAGGGCCAAGACTACTTTTATTCATATTTATATATACTTTTAAAATATTTTATATATTATATTGTGTATACTTTATATATATTAATATACTTTTATTATTTTATATATATAATATTTCCAATGCCAAATTGTATTATTACAAAATTTATTGTTATGAGGGAAAACAAGTATAGCCAGTCATATTTGAAAAATGTCTCAACCACTGCTTCTCAATATAGGACAGAATTACATATGGGCTATCATACAATTAATCATACCTCTCTTCCCTGAAATTCCCTTAATTTCATTCATTAGAAGGAGATATAAAGACTTTATAGTGGCAAATAGCTTTCCGATGAAACACTTGATATCTCAAATATTATGCATGTTTTTCTTTCAGCAAGCTAGTACTGGCTTCAGAGTTTGTGAAAATGGAGAAAAGAAAGACCAATTCAAAACCATTCTAGAAATTGTCTTTAAGCGTAAGTATCCAAGTCAAATGCTGGAAAGCCACTGTTATGGGCTGAACTATATCCGCCCCCCTCCAAATTTATATGTTAAAGTCCTAACTCGCAGTGCCTCAGAATGTAACTGTACTTGGAGATAGGGTCTTTAAAGAGGTCATTAATTTAAAATGAAGTCATTAGGGTGGGTCCTAATCCAACATGACTGCTGCCCTTATCAAAAGAGGAAATTTGGACAGACACCTACAGAGGGAAGACAATGTGAAAACACAGAGAGAAGGTGACTATCTACAAGCCAAGAAGAGAGGCCTGGAACAGGTCCTTACCTCAAGGATCTCCAAAGGAATCAACCCTCCTGACACCTTGATTTCAAACTTCTGGCCTCTAAAACTATGAGAAAATAAATTTCTGTTTTTTTAAGCCACTCTGTTGTACTTTATTACGACAGCCTTAGCAAACTAATAGAACCTTTCTAAAAACTAGGATTTTTGTTCCTCATCCACATAAACCTTAGTCGCCACTCCTCAGTGGAAATAGATAGAGGCTGTGATACCCTGCTTCTCCAGCTTCTCAGAAACTGCTTTCTTACTGCTGCAGCAAGGCTTCCATAGATGGGTGTCAAGGACTTCCTCAAAGTGCCTTTTATATTAAACCCACAACCTGGTTTCTGCCTTTTCTGGCAGAGAACTAGGTTGTGGGTTTAATATAAGAGAGAACACATGAGATTACAAAATATATATAATATAATTATATATACAAAATATAAGAGAGAACACATGAGATTACAAAAAAATAGAGGTGTGTTGTTAGAACCAGAAGCCATCTTTGTATCAAAGCCATCATCTGACTGATGATGCAACAGGGAGACTGAGCTGGAGAAGTACTTGAGGTGGTACGGTGGGTAAAGAAAATTTTAGTTTACATCATATTATGAAGGACTTCCTCCTCTGCCACTGTCTTAAGAAACTTCATAAAAACTTAATTTTCAATACTTATTTATATTTAAGTAGGCTCCATGCAACACAGGGCTTGAACTCATGATCCTGAGATCAAGACCTGAGCTGAGATCAAGAATCAGACACTTAACCAACTGATTCCACCCAGGCTCCCATTCAATGCTTTTAAAAATAAAATTTATATTTTTTTAGTGTGACACTGAGCTGGCCTTATTAGGACAGGAAGAAGAAAGTCTTAGATTCGAGATATATTTGAAGGACTACCAGATGGGAGTTTGGGCTAATGGTAAAATATTCAACTCTACCTCGTATTAAATCATTACTCTAAAACAAACAACAAATCAACCTTCACCATAACCTCTCAGGGCGTTGGGTACCAACCTTTCACAAGTTAGGAATTAGGCAAAAAGAACGTGAATTCTAGTTGGGAATTCAGGGCTCAAGATTAGATATTTACAGATAGAAACCAGATTTAGGCACCATTTCATGATTTCACTAAATAGACACATTCTCTCAGAGAGTTAACAGGCTAAAAGTTCATTCTAATCCACCCTTCAGAGACACCTAATCTTTAGAAATGGTGTCTTTCCTCATCCAAAAGAAGATGTCTGTGGTGGAAATAGACTGGTTCAGGGTTCATCTCTCTTTTTATTGGCTATGACTGAAACCACTGGAGGTTGGAATACTATGCTATTGTCATACAACAGACTATGGAACCACTGGTAGAGGGTGTTTACTACTATAAATTGGAAACATTAAGAAGGGACACTGCCATGAATGGGGGAAAAGGCGTTTGAATTATCACTGGAATAAACCAAATGCTCTAATAGTGTTAAGCTCCAGAGTTTGAAAATACTAGAGATTAAGTGAGGATCTATAAAGTCTTGAATTTGAAGTTGGTAGTGAACTCAAAGCTACAAAGAACTACTTCTGTGGCAGTATCCAATCTCTCTCTTCTTGCTGGGATTCTTAGGTCAAGTTAACATCCACATGGCAAAGCAAAGGGAAAATAATCTACCTGTATAATCAGACTTTGAGATTCTTTTTTTTTTTTCCTTTTTTTTTTTCTTTAAGAGAGGGAGTGCAGGAAGAGAGGGGTGGAGGGAAAGGGACAGAGAGAATCTTTTTTACCCTCCCACCCCGAAGATCTATTTATTTTAGAGGGGGCAGGGTCCGGGAGGACCAGAGGGTGAGAGAGAATTTCAAAAAGACTCCCAGCTGAGCGCAGAGACTGATGCAGAGCTCCATCTCAAAATCCTGAGATCATGACCAGAGCTGAAATCAAGAGTCGGATGCTTAACCTACTGAGCCACCCAGGAGCCCCCAGACTGAGATTCTTTTTTTTTTTAAATTTTTTATTTATTCATTTGACAGAGATCACAAGTAGGCAGAGAGGCAGGCAGAGAGAGAGAGGGGGAAGCAGGCTCCCTGCTGAACAGAGAGCCTGATGCGGGGCTTGATCCCAGGACCCTGAGATCATGACCTGAGCTGAAGGCAGAGGCTTAGCCCACTGAGCCACCCAGGTGCCCCCACACTGAGATTCTTGAAATGTGTCCTCCAGCAAGGTGTGGAAGAATAATTAGAAATGACAAGATCAAATTAGTTTAGGAGATATTTATATAGATAAGAATTACTAAACAGATTTATACTTTATTACTAATATGGAACAAATCTTAAAAGAAGGCAGTGATGAGTGTTGGGAAGAATGTGGGGCACAGAGATGATTCTGTCTCCTAAAATATGATCTTCAACTAGCCAAATCCCTGGGCTTAGGCCAGGTCCTTCACTCACAACAATGGACTCTAAGAAGAAGCTCATCACTGAAGTTTTAACTTTCAGCAAAATTACCTTGCAGTCTGACAAGGTGGCCCAGAAAGGGAACTGCTGTGACCATACACATATCTTCCAGTAGCTCACAAATCTCAGTGTGGGGGACAGACATAGTTGTAACCCCAGGACTAGTCAAGACCTTGAAACATGGATAGGTTTTCACTTTTGCTTAAATATGGAGAGGTGGGACATCTATTTGAAACTATCCTCAAAAGGGAAAGGGCTGGCTGAACATTCCATTTTCTTTGCAGGCAGAAGAAAGAGACCTTGGTTGTGTATGTGCAGGATGGGGGCAGGAGATATAAGTACCTGATAAACATCAAAATTTTTCTCCTTGGTCTAAGATACATGTTTATAGCAAACTCAGGTTTAGATAGAGATCTTGATTCTGAAGCTCTTTTTATTTTACCAAAGCAAAGTTGAACACTAAAATTAAACTAAGTACCTATAAATTATTTACCTGTATTTGGTTTATATATGGAATTACTCGTATAATGGAAATGTAAACACCTTGTTCTCATCTAATGTCCGATCCATAGCTCTGTCATCTTCTGATACTCAACTCTGCTTCTCTATTTCTATTCACTTCACTTTAACCATTCTCTTCCATAGGTACTTTCTTCGAGTATTATCACCCCGCAAAAAATATCAATTGCAAGCTTCTCTGATCCTCTTGTCCTCCCAAAAAGTCCATTAAAACCAATCATTTTTCAAGTAACATATCATACATTACACTTCATTCCTGTCTTCATTTATATCCTTTTCCAGCTTGGATTCTATGGCCCATCATTAAAATTATTCCCTTCAAAAATCTTTAGAAACCTCTTTGCTTTTGATCTTCTTTTGATGAACTCAGTCATCTTTTTTCCTCCTCTCCTGTACCTGAGCAACTGAATGTTGTCATATGATCTTAAATGTCATGTGGAATTAATTCCGTTGTTGTTTTCATCCAGGATCAATCACAAGGATGCATGCACACATAAACACATGTGCATGTAGGCACAACCTAAAACCTATTGTTTGTTCCATAATCTAACAATCCCACTTTCAGGTATATATCCAAAGAAAATAAAATTACCTCAAAGAAGTATCTGTACTCCCATGTTCACTGTGACACTGTTTACATTATTCAAACCTATCCCTCATACACTGGACTATCATTCAGCATTAAAGAAGAAAATCTTGTCATTTCTGATAACATGGATGAACCTGGGTGAACCTGGAGAGCATTATGCTCAATGAAATAATTCAGGCACAGAAAAAAATATACTGTATGACTGTCACTGAATTTGAAAAAAAGTCAAAATCACAGAAGCAGAGGAAATGGTGGTTACCAGGGGTGGGGAGGAAAGGGGGATGTTTGTGAAAGGGAACAAAGTTTCTGTTATACAGGATGAGTTAATTTCTAGAGACCTAATTTATAGCATGTTGACTATGGTTAATAATTTATATATTTGAGATTTGCTAAAAGAGTAAATCTTAAGCGTACTTACTACACATGCACAAAAGGTGACTATGTGAGATGATGGATATGTTAATTAGCTTGATTGCAGTAATCACGTCACTATATATATATATAAATATTGCATTATACACCTTAAATATATATAATTTTATAAAAATAAATTAGAACCAATTAAATTATTTCATTCGGATTTGGTTTTTCTTAATCTCTCTACTCTGCCTCCTTTTGCATTAGGTTCAGTCTTAGATTCTATGGAAAAGATGGTGGCAGCAAATTCAAATCCAGTACAAAAGAGCAAGTGTCTCTGCAGGAATCTAGCAAAAATCTTATGGCACCATACTGGCTCTATCCCAATATCAGTAACTATAGTGGGTGAATATCATAATTTTTAGGCATAGGTCACATACACATCCTTAAAGCATGGGGTAAAGACAGCTCCACCTAAAACCCATTAACAGAGGAGGTGAAGGGCTTTCCAGCTTCACCTCCTCCATTAATGGGTTTTAGGTGGAGCTGTCTTTACCCCATGCTTTAAGGATGGGTATGCCACCCAGCAAATTGGGTGGAAAACAAATTGTAATATTTGAAAATATATATACCAGAAGGAAAAACTGAAAAATATAAAAAAAAAAGACTCTTATGCTGGTAAGATTACAAATTGTTTTCTACTCTATTTTCTAAAGTTTTTATGTTGGATAATTTAAAATTGTATTGTTTTATATAACTATACATCAATCCTCATTATTTGCAGACTCCGTATTTGCAATTTTGCCTACTTTCTATAAATTATGTTACCCCCGATATCAATATTTGCTGCACTTTCACAAGGCAATGCTCTGCCTTCTTGTTTCAGCTCTCATACTATAAAGAGGTATCCATTTTGTGATCTATTTAGTGCCACATTTTTTCAGTAACTGATTGTATTGTTAAAAATGATACCCCCACCAAAAGGGCTAGCAGTCTTAAGCTCAAGAAGGCAGAGATGTGCCTTAAGGAGAAAATCTGCTCGGTAAGCTTTGTTTAGGCAAGAGTTACAGCGCTGTTGGTCATGCTCAGTGTTACTGAATCAATAGTACAGATCAAATAAAGTATCTTTAAACAGAAACATATATTAAAAAATAAGCTTTTGTATTGATTGATTAATGAAAATGTTGTGACCAAAGGTTTGTAGGAATCTAATTCTGCATTTCTTCTAGGAGCAACGATTCAGAATTCGCTAATTCAGTGTTCACAATAATGTAGGAGAACATAATGACCATGAATAATGAGAACAGACTGCAAGTATATATGTGTTTTAAATAAATATAATAAAATTATATTTTCATGAGTTTTATAAATGAATACAGGAAATAAATACAAAAGGCTAATATAAGTATAAAAGGACAAAATTAACAATATAAAAGAGTAATTTCTTAAAGATATTTTAGCAACATAATCTATCCTTGAAATAAACATTCTAACCAGACGCCTGAGTGGCTCAGTTGGTTAAACGCCTGCCTTTGGTTCAGGTCATGGTCCCAGTCCTGGGATTGAGTCCTACATCGGGCTCCCTGCTCAGTGGGAAGCCTGCATCTGCCTCTCTCATGCGCCCTGCTTGTATTCCCTCTCTCTGTCTCTCACTTTGTCAAATAAATAACAAATAAAATCTTTATTAAAAAAATTGATCTACATACATCAAAGTGGTAAATAGCTGCAGAAAATTCTGAATAGTAATTTACCAGATTTAATATTTTTTATGCATGTTGCTCATAATTACAGTCTATACATCAGATCTTCAATTAAAATCAATTATTGAAAATTCTGAAGAAATATTTTAATATGAAAACAAGTTTCCAAATAAACCATCA
This sequence comes from Mellivora capensis, assembly GCA_004024625.1. Classification (NCBI taxonomy): domain Eukaryota; kingdom Metazoa; phylum Chordata; class Mammalia; order Carnivora; family Mustelidae; genus Mellivora; species Mellivora capensis. The sequence continues at coordinate 14,669 of PISX010028058.1, forward strand.
AACTACAAATTTTCAATAAATTTCAACCTGCTGTGTCTTTGCTAATTAAATAGCCTTAAACCCTTGTGTACCCAAAGTACTTGTTTTAATTTATTTTGCCAATTATAACAACTTCTTGTTACAGAAGTTAAATCATAAAAATGTTTTATGGACTTGTAAATTTTAGCATTGCAAAGGTGTACCAGGCAATATATCAATAATGGTTATTCTTAGTGTCACCTTGGAAAATGAAGATCACTAGGGGTTAAGTAATCTTACTAGGAATATAATTAGAATGCACATAAGAAATATCAGGTAATGATCCTAGTTCAAGAAAATTCCCTTCACCTACAAAAATATATACTCTTTGGGAAAAAATGATATGTACTCCTCTGTAAATTTATCAGTATGAACAGTATCTCAAACTTGGCATTAATTTATTTGACAGAGATCACAAGTTCGCAGAAAGGCAGGCAGAGAGACGTGGGAGGGGGGGAGCAGGCTCCCCACTGAGCATGGAGCCCAATGCAGGGCTCGAACTCATGACCCAGAGATCATGACCTGAGCCAAAACCAAGAGTCGATGCTCAGGTGACTGAGCCATCCAAGTGTCCTCATTCTATTTTTTTCCACAGATACTTACTTCAAACTTCTCACATGCCACACAAAAGTTCCAGGTGCTAGGGAAATAGCAGTGAATAAAAACACACATAAGCATGAGTTAACATTCTAATAAGAAGGGAAGTGGACATTATATATAAGCAAACCAATAAATAAACAAGATAAAATTTCACATGTTGATGGATGCTTAAGGGAAAATGCTTAAGGGGGGAAAAAAACCCAGGACGATATAAGAGAATGATATGCACTTTGGGGGAGATGAGGAGTTGGTCAAGGAAGGCTTACATGAAAGATGACATTTAACCTGAAACCTGAAAACTGAAGACACAGCCTATAAAGAGCCTTGAAAAGAAGAAAATCTGAGCCTATGTGAAGGACAAAAATGAGACCAGTATGACAGGTAGTAAGTGTAGGCAGGATTTCTGGTACAGAGCTAGTATCAATTAGAGAAAAGGCAGAAAACCTAATAGAAAAACAGCCAAGAGACTTAAAAAGGTACTTCACAAAAGAGTTAGTTCATATGACCAATAAATATGAAAGGTCCTCAACTTAATAGTCATAAAGGAAATGCAAATTAAAAGTACAATGAGATACCACTGCAAACTTACCAGCAAAGTCAATGTTAAAAGGATTGACACGCCAAGTGTTAGCAAGGATACAAATTAACTTGAACTTTCATACACAGCTGGCTCGGTTGCCAATTGGTATGTCCACTGGCAATTTACTCTTCACTATCTACTAAATTTGAACATATGTACTTCTAGGTATATATATGACACAAATATCTATATCTAATATCTGTATCTACCTACCTTAATAGGTAAATTCAAGATATGTTCAAGATTTGTAGCCAAAAACTATAAACTCAAGAATCTATAAACTACAGAACAGGAAAGTGAAATATTATGTACTCACATTTTAAAATAATATACAGCAAAAAAAATGAACAAACTTCTGCTACACAAAACTTGAGTGAATCTCAGAAACATATCAAAAGAAGCCTGATTTAAAAAATACATATTACTTGATTCTATTTATTTTTATTTATCTATTTTTTTTAAATTATTTATTTGTTTAAAAGAGAGACACACAGTGAGAGAGGGAACACAAGCAGGGGGAGTGGGAGAGGGAGAGACAGGCTTCTTGCTGAACAGGGAGCGCGATGAAGGGCTCTATCTCAGGACTCTGGGATCATGACCTGAGTGGAAGGCAGACACTTAATGCCTGAGCCACCCAGGCACCCCTTGATTCCATTTAAATAGCTTTAAAAAAAAGTGGAACAAATTCGCAGTGTTAAAAGTTAAGATAGTAGTTAGTTTTAGATCAAAGGGATCTAATGATTGAGAGTGGCCATGAGATAGCTTCTCTGGGGCAGGTAATGTTCTTCAAAGGTCCTAATACTTGTGACAGATAATGAGTGAGAAGAAGAGATTCACTAATACCATGCATGTGGTTATACACGTACACTTACTTTGGGATAATTTGTGAGTTCATCTACAACTTTCACACTTTTTTTGTATGAATGGTAAAATATATATATTTTCAAAATTTATTATATATATATATATTATATATATATATATATTTTCAAAATTTATTATATTATATTATAGTAAAAAATAGATTTGAGAAAAGAGATAATGTTTTGGTCTTGGGTAGAAATCAGGCACTAAGAAAAGGGGACTGATTCCGTATGTTCTGGAGGTAAAATAGGTAGAACTCACTGATGTATTTTGTGTAGGGAATAAGGGAAAGGTAGTGATCAACACTGACTATTAAGCTTTCAGCCTAAGTAACTGGATCAAAGTTGGTGATTTTATGTTTCCAGACAGACAGAGCAGTTGATTGTATTAGATATTGCTTATTTGAGTAAGAGGAACAGAGAAATTGACACTGGATTTAAACATGGAAGTCATCGATGATCAATGAACAACAATAAGTTACAGGTAGAGATGGAAACCTCATTAGAGCATGCTAAAGTGAAATTATGAAGGAAATGGAGAAAACAATTTTAGCCAACTCTGAGTTGGTTTCTGGGTTTTGTTTTGTTTTTATCATTCTGTGAATTAGGAGGACAGAAATGCAAGAAAAGAGCAAGGTGGAAAGTATTGTAAGCAGATTAAGTTATGACAAACATTCTACAAATGGTTGAAGAGAAGGAATCTGGTATAAAAACATAAACTTCACTTACTTAATAGTCTTGGTAGAAGATTAGGCCTCATCAACCATGATTTGCCTTTCCCCGTCACCCCAGAACTAGAAGCCATGTTTTAAGAAACCTCTTGATTTATTACTTGCACAACAAATAGTCCTGGATTCCTTAATGATGTTCAAGTATTATCTGGTGCTAATAACATTCAGCATGAACCAAAAAATGTTTTGGATACAGAGAGATATTTTCCTTCTGAACTTTTATTTTAATGATCAATTTTAATTAAAAAATATTTACTGTACAAAATATGATTTTAGAAAAAAAAACAAAAGAAAAACCATTCCCAATTGATATGCAGAGAAGAACTCATAGTAACATTCTGAGGAGTTAAGTTTATTGTTCTTAACTTTAGGAACCTTATCATCATTCTATATTTCTGTTCTTCTGGATATGTGACAAAATTAACCCCTACATGTTCAAACTACTATTTATCTTTTCAACTCCTTAAGGTCAAGAGCATTCCTAACAAATATAGGCTTGATCTCTGATTTCTTGCATCTGAGCTGCTGATTCTTATAGGAAATTATGTAGTAATGCCTATCAGTACAACATATTCAAAGATTCCAACCTCAGAGGAGCTGTTAGCACATCTTCAAGGCTATCCTTTTTATTCTTTCTCTTTCCTCTTGCATCTGCACCATTATTATTCTAAACCTTTATAAATAAATCCTATACCATTTTCCTCATTCTCAAAAGATAAACTTGCCCCCTACTTTACAAGGAAATCTCCATCACTTCTCATCAGAATACCCAAAAATCTTATCTAAAACTGCTCTCTTGCATATTTGCTGCAGTTTTAAACCCTGACTCTATTTTTTTGTTGTTTTTGGTTCTGAAATAGTTCTTGAGGGTTTGCTGTGAGCCAGACATAATGCTTAGGCAAAGACAAAACCCCTCTCCTCAAGAAATGTTAAGCATTAAGTATTAGGAGACAAATGGAGAATGCTATGGAAGCAGATGTAGCACTCTAAGGCTTTAGGTAGAAGGTGTTAGGCCAGGTTTAGGTGATGTCTAAACCAATCTAAAAAATGGTAATAGGGGTCAAAGTTCCTATCATGGGCCCCTAGGACTCTCAATTCCTTTACATACCTCCTAACACATTGAATTACAATTTGGTTGATGAAGTCCTCTACAAGCTAATGAAAGTCCACTTCGGGCAAGGTTTATATCTATCTTCTTAACCACCATATCCCAGCATCTAAAAAAGTTCCTATCAAAGAAAAGCACTGAATATTTAGAGTATTATAAAATAATGGAAATAATATGAACTTCAGAATTAAGACTGGCCCAGGCAGTGTTGATATTCAAAATATTTAACAACCAGAATGACTGTATCAACTAAGTATCTTCGTCTGTAGCTCTGGATTTAAATTCTGGCTCCATTTCCTGAGATTTTTAAATTAAGGCAAGTCAGTTAAATGGTCTGAATATCATTTTATCATCTGAACATGTTGATCACAATAATAATTCATAGGATGGTTTCAGTGATAAAATGAAACAGCATATAAAACAACCCATTTCAGTATCTGACACACTAAAGATATATAATAAATGTCTGATTCCCTTTCTACACTGCTTTCATTTTAAGTAAGCTCTATTTGTAGTTGGACAGAATATAAAACATGCAGAAACCAAAGTGGAATGAGTGTACTCCAATTATTTCATCTTTCCTTAAGGATTTTTCTCAGATGCTTATTAACAAATAATTTAGTTTACTTCTAAATTTTAAAGCAGTTTTATTCGTTTATCTTTTTGAGAGAGAGAATGTGCAAAAGCACGCAATGAGTGGTGGTCACAGAGGGAAAGAATCTTAAGTAGGCTCCACCCACCAGCACAGAGCCTCATGTAGGGCTGGATCTCAGGACCCTGAGCCTAAATCAAGAGTCAGACACTTAACTGACTAAACCACCCAGGTGCCCCTGCTTCTAAACATTAAAATGCATTTTATCCTTAATCTTCTCTGTGAAGTAAGTTTAACATTTGCTGTTCATTCATTTACCTAATTTGTGCCTATTTGTCAACCTTAGATTGTACTTAATGATTCAACAGAAATTTATTAAGGGCCTATTATCTATGCAAAATTGTAATTTAGCTTTATCATTCATGGACTAGTTATGCAGATACTTCTGGATAGATTCTGGCTGAATAAATGCTCCAAGATGCTTAACAGATATTCTCTTTTCTTTTTCTTTTGTTTTAATAATGAAGATAACTAATGAATTTCATCCCAAATCAGAAATTAAAGTTGAAGGCAAAGAAAGGGCTTCTGGCAGAATTAAAAACTGGTATCTTTTGCAGCAACTATATACTTCAGCTTTAAAATTTTTAAGGGAACAATTAACAAATAATTAGAGATCTGATAAATTGTGCTAAATGCTAACTTCAAATCTTAGTAATTGATGTATATGATGTATATGTATCTCAGTTTATTCAGTATAGTGAGACTTGTCAGCATAAAATAACAGACCTAACAAGGATAATCACAATTAAGTTCTTCAGATAATCTACCAAGTATAACAGTGCTATAAATGGATTAGAATTATATCTGTAGGTTGAGCAAAGAGAGCATTGATTTCAGATGGGCTTGGTTATTTCTCCCTACTTGTGCCCATTCTCAACTGACTTTTCTCTAAGCTATTTGCACAGAAGTCATATAGTTGATTTGGTTAAACGTAAAATTTTGTTTCACTAACCTGAAAGAACAATCTTCAATTAAGTTCACCACTTCCCTCAAATCGCATGGCATAAGTAAGAATAGACTCTCAAACTAGTCTAATTAGAGAATTTCAACTTGTCATTCGAAATGATTTATACATTGTCATTTGTGTTCCTCATTTTAGAAATAAGTGTCATAATTCTAATAAAGCGTGATGATTTTCTTACACTGGGTGCTAGTGAGTAACTACTTAATTATTGTTTCAAGAATCACTAAACAAGTATTGAGGAAATCAATGAAGAGTTTTAAAATGAGAACTGTGAAAACAGAAGTAATTTTAAATTGTATAATGTAAAACTGAGAACATGCTTCTTCAACATATCACATCTAAATTTGCAAAGTAAACAGGACACACTGAGAATAGGAATAAGTTGGGGATTCTTACCCTGGAAAGAAACAATCTAAAGCTTTTTCCCAGTTTGTCCAATTTTCAGTTTCTTTAGAGTGGGTGGGTCCTTTGTTCTTCTGGCCTTAGAAGAAACCCTGGATTGCCTGTCCTTCTGCATGATGAAATGAAGAAGACAAGGAGGCACATTAGTTTCATTAAAGACTTCCAAAAACCTTCCTCCATCTATTCATCCTCCATCTTAGATTTAGGGCCTTCATAGCCTCGCCATCATCTTTCTAGGAAGATTGATTCCCAGCTCCACTGTGAAGCCTCTCTAATACATTCTGTGCTGAAACTTCCTGGGCTCTATTTCTTTTGAAATGTTCATACCTAGTTTCTTTCAGAGTATTTGTTGTAATCTTTTAACCACCGATGACTCCCTCTTTCCTCTTCTGTTATGTGTATATTTTCTTTTTTCTTTCTTAACTGTAATTTTTAAAAAAAAATTTATTTATTTGTCAGAGAGAGAGGGAGAGAGAGCGAGTGAGCACAGGCAGACAGAGTGGCAGGCAGAGGCAGGGGGAGAAGCAGGCTCCCCGCCGAGCAAGGAGTCCGATGTGGGACTCAATCCCAGGATGCTGAGATCATGACCTGAGCTGAAGGCAGCCGTTTAACCAATTGAGCCACCCAGGCGTCCCTTAACTGTCATTTTAATGGAAGGAAAAAACATAAATAAATCGGGCTGTAATCCGGAACAATTTGCTTTCTTACCAACACATGCGAACACATGTGAACATTTTCCCACATCATTTATGTTATATATTATTTAAGCATAGGCATGATTTAGTTTTGAAGCTGTTCTTTACTCCTCAGTCATGTTATTTTAGATATATCTAATGAAATTTAAAGATCACAGTATTTTCCCAAGATTGCAGTCACTAGATGATTCTTTGTATTTTATTAGTGATTGATTTAGAGACCTTCACTTACCTATTTTTTTCTTTTGTTGCCTGTGATTTTGTTACCATGTCCAAAAACTCACTGACAAATCCAATGCCATGATGCTTTCCCCTATTTTTCTTCTAAGAATGTTATAGTATTAGCTCTTACAATTTAAGGCTTTGATCAATTTTTACATAATTTTTGTATATGGTAGGTAAGGGTCCAACTTCATTGTTTTGCATGTGGATACTCAGTTTTCCCAACACCAACACCATTGGTTGAAAAAACTGCCCTTTTCCTTTGAATGGTCTTGGCATCTTTGCTGAAAATCATTTCACCACTTGTATGAAGGTTTTGAGGGGGCTCTCTATTCCATTGATTTATATGTATGTCTTTATGTCAATGACATACTGTTTTGATTGTGTAGTTCTGTAACATGTTTTAAATTTAGCAAATGTGAAACCTCCAGTTTGTTCCACTTTCTCAAGACTGTTTTGGATTGGGACGCCTGGGTGGCTCAGTTGGTTAAGCGGCTCCTTCGGCTCAGGTCATGATCCCAGCGTCCTGGGATCGAGTCCCACATCGGGCTCCTTGCTCCGCAGGGAGCCTGCTTCTCCCTCTGCCTCTGCCTGCCACTCTGTCTGCCTATGCTCGCTCACTGGCTCTCTCTCTCTCTCTCTCT